>PVJH01002556.1:0-165039 GCA_004026705.1 Nesogale talazaci | reverse complement strand
TAAACAAAGGTGGTTAAGAAGGTGGATGGTGCCTGGCTATCAAAAGATATAGTGTCTGGGATCTTAAAGACTTCAAAGTAAACAAGTGGCTATCTAGCTGAGAAGCAACAAAGCCCATGTGGAAGAAACACGCCAGCCTGTGTGACCACGAGGTGCCAAAGTGATCAGTTATCAGGAGTTAAGAATTAAAAGTCATAACATTGCATGTTCACCTCCCTGATATGATTGCTGATGACAAATGAGTGCATAAGCAAATGCAGTGAAGAAAGCTGATAGTGCCCGTTTAACAAAAGATACACCAACTGGAGTCTTGAAGACTTGAAAGTAAACAAGTGGTCATCTAGCTCAGAAGCAACAAAGTCTACATGGAAGAAGCACACTAGCCTGTGTGACTATGAGGTATAGAAGGGAGCAGATGTCAAGTATCAAAGAACTAAAATTTGTATCATTATAAAAGAGGGAGAAAACTGAGTGGGGACCCAACACCCATCTATAGGTGAAGCAATACCCCTTCACAGAAAGGTTGCAGGGAGTTGAGGAGCCAGTCAGGGTACAGTGTGACAACAGTGAAATATACAACTTTCCTCTAGTTCTCAAATGCTTTCTTCCACCCACTATCACGATCCCAGTTCTATCTTGCAAATCCGGATAGACCAGGGGATGCACACTGGAGTTGGAAACATGGGGAAGTCAGGACAGATGATCCCCTCAGGACCAGTGGTGGGTACGGTGATACCAGGTGGGCAGAAGGAGGGTGAATTGGAAGGGGGGAGCCGATTGCAGGGATCTACATATAATCTCTCTGAAGTATGGACTGTGGGGAAGTGGATGAAGGGACACAATGGACTGAATACAATATGAAAAAGTAATAACAATGTATAAATTATTAAGGGTTCATGATGGAGTGTTGGGAGGAAGAGGAGGAATATGGGGAGCTGGTACTGAGGGCCAAAGTGGAGGGAGGATGTTTTGGGGATGATGATGGCAACAGGTGTGCAAATGTGGTATGCATAAAAATGATGTGTGTGTTGATCATGATGGGAGTTGTGTCAGCCCCCAAGGCAATGATTTACAAACAAAAGAAGGGGCAAAGAGGAGCTTATACCAAGGGCTCAAGTAGAAAATATTTGGAAATGAAGATGGCAACGTGTACAAATATCCTTAACACAAATGATATATTGAATGTTATAAGACCTGTAAGAGGCCCCAACAAAATTATTGGAAAAATATTCAAAAATAGAAAGGGTCAAGAAGAAGATCAAAGATAAGATTGCAACCTAACTACCTTTGCCATAAGTAACCTTATGATGCTTTTTGTCTGATAGCAAGCCTATTCACATCCCTGCATATGGTCAGATGGGATTCACTGTAGAGCCTCTACTGAAATGCCATCTGCACTTTCCTTATGCATCTGAAAAACACTCCTCAAGGATCAAATAAGTCTCCCATGAAGAAATACTCAAATCTGTGCCACACATTTTGGTAGTTCTTGTGCCTCTACCATAGTGCTTTGTTCATTCTTAACACTCTGAAGAGTGAATATGTATCTCTGGAAGAGCTGTCCACATTAGAAATTGATGCATGAGCCAAAAGCTCTGGCCTTTGTGTCTCAACAAAGCAAAACAGAAAACCAAGCAAAAATAAAAAAAGAAATCCCTCACTGTCATCTAATATATTATGACTCACAGCAACCCCTTAGGACAGTGTGAAACTACCTTTGTTTCTGAGGCTGTAAATCTTTACGGAAAGAGAAACCTTCCCTGTGCTCTAGTGAGTTTGAATTGCTGACTTGATTAGCAAGCTGCCATCTAGCTCACTCTGCCACAGACTCTTCCTTTTGTCTCTCTGCCCCTGAAAAAAAGCAGTTTCTAGAGCACTATCAGAGTTCTATTAATGTTTTTATTAGATTTGCTTTCCTAAGAGTTCAATTAATGTTTTTATTAGATTTGCTTTCCTAATAAAGTTAATCTATGGCCAGGGGCAGTGAAGCATTAGAAAGTAATGATAAACAAAAGTGAAAAATATACAGAACTAACTGTAATCATTCATAATATTTTAGTATCCATTAGTGTATTCTTGGTGCCACATTATAGATATGTATTAAAACTAACAATTGGCCCATTACATATATTCTAACATATGTTAAAGTAATAGTGTGCCCTGAAATATTTGACATAAATAATTATTCAAAAACATAATCATTTTAAGGATAAAAATTTTAAAATCTACAGAAATAGAGGAAAAAGGCAGAATAACCTCAAAATTTACAAATCAATTTCAGTTGATTATGAATACCTTACCATTTATATTACATCAGTTGTCCTGTCACTTTCCTACTGCTATATTAAATTATTTTAAAGTAAATTCCATACATTATTAGTATATCATTTAGAATGCATAAGTACTTCCAATTGGTAAGGATTAAAAAAAAGACAATATGGCATTATGCCATTATCACATAAAATAAATTCAAATAATTTCATAATTAAATAATTAGTCAGTGCTACAATTTCCTAACTATCTCATAAATATTTATTTTTTTATTTGGTTTGTTCAAGTCAGTATCTAATGTCTTTATATTGAATTGGGTTGATTTGTTTTACTACATTTTTTGAGTAAATTTCCTATCCTATTTTATTTTTCTCTTATTATTATTTTATTGTAATATCTCCAAAGTACTACAGTATTTTATTCTGTATGTACATCAATATTATTCAATATTTGAATAATTATTCAAATATTTCTCTTTATTGTACATTTATCTTGTTTAATAATGTTTCCTATTAAGCAATGTTCCATTGAATATTCATATAGAAAAGTCTTTGTGCACACCTACAATTATCCTATTAGGATAAATTCTTAGAAGTATAATGCTTCATTTTTTTAAGATCTTGATGCAGCTTGCCAAATTAGCTTTCAAAATGATGGAGCTAATAGACACTCCTACCAGCATTGTGAGTGTATCTGTACCCTTACGCCCTCATCAACACTGCATAATATCTTTATTTTAAATATTTGCCAAGATGATAGTACAAAAGATAGCCTACTGCACTAATTTGCATTTTTTGATTAGTGGCAAAAGTGTATGTCTCAAATCCTTAAACTTTTGTTCAGTGCTTACTGTGATACATACACACACAGACACACACACACACTCACACCTAAATCTGATTAAATTCTTAAAGGACATATATGCTTAAATAACAAGGCCAGGAAAATCAAGACTCTCATTTCCAGCTTATGTGAGAAATTCTAGCTCTGATGAGTCTATGATGTGCAAAGATATATTTTGTCTTAGCCTTGCAGCAAGTTGAAGTCATTTTGATAATGCAGCCTTTCCTTCACCGTATGTCACTGACGGGAGCACTCCCCAAGACATTCACACAGAGTCTGCCATGCAATTCCAAACCATAGGATCTCAAGTGCTCCTTTAGCCTCAATCCTTGTCATCAAATACAAGAGTCACATTGACATTGGGGTATGTTTCTAACCAGCATCGATATTCCTCTTCACTGGCAGTAGAATATCCAGGTTGTTGAACATGCAGCTAGTGATAAAAAAAAGGGGGGCAGGAAAGAGTGACTTCCTATAGAGGATAGCCTGGAACCAAAGGTAAGCTTCACCTTTTTCCTGTATAATGTTTGCTCATTAGACTATGCCTTTTGCAAGTGAACTCATCACTAGTGCCAATCAGTGAATGATGAACAAAATTAATATAAAGAAAATCATATTTTGGGAAAAGGGATTCAGCCAATTACAAAGGCACCAAATTGCATTCATTTAGCTCATAATTCATGATCTCGTCAACTTTATTGTGAAAAACCATCCAGTCTGGTAGCTGTCTCTTTAAAATCACACTTTTCTATTGATATCTTTTTTTTCTTTCAGAATTCCTCAAAGAAACTTGCATAGTCAGGGTCTGTCTCCATGTAACCCATAAATGGGGCGAGGCAAGATCCCACTGACCTAAAGCAATATAACAGAGAGTGCAAAATAATTGACGGTGGGTTTGCCTTCCTTAGTGCTGCGTGAAGAAAGGGCTCTCTTCTCACTAAGAATAACCTAACATGTTCTTATATTTTTACTCAATGTTCTTTTGCTTCATTCAGGCCTGACTCCTAATCTCTCACTTTGGTCATCAATCTCTGACTGAGAGGACTACAATAC
Organism: Nesogale talazaci; assembly: GCA_004026705.1. Taxonomy (NCBI): domain Eukaryota; kingdom Metazoa; phylum Chordata; class Mammalia; order Afrosoricida; family Tenrecidae; genus Nesogale; species Nesogale talazaci. The sequence goes on along the minus strand of PVJH01002556.1, from coordinate 160,872 downwards.
CCAAATCATTTCGTGTGGTACACTGAGGGACTGGAGGAGAATGAAATGCGGCTAAATCACCTGTGCTCAAAATAACAGATTTGGAGGGCTGATTCTGGTATGGGAAGACCCTCGTTGTTATGAGGTATAAATAAATTTTAATATACATTCTCATGACTGCACACGGTCCCTCCAAGGATCCCATGAAAAGGAACCTCCGTAAAGGAGTTACAGTCTAATAAATCATTTCTGTGTCTGGCTACCTCACAATGCCTGAGGCTACCTATAGATAGGAGCGATCAGGTTCTATAGTCAAACCACTGGAAATAGTAGCAAACGCCTGGGGACGCCTCAGGTGAGGAGGAGGTCAACTAGCACTAGATCAAGATGATGACTCATGTTACTGCTTGTTTATTATGTTACTCACATAGGTTAGCTATGTGATATGCATGCCCTATTGAAGATATTAGTCCCATCATATATACCCATTGGAAAATACATTGACTGTCTACAACATGATAAGGAATGAGAAACCCCTGTGCCTCATTGTGGCTGTCGTGTACTTGATGTCAGTTTCATGATTGGGAGTCTAGGAGTGCAGTATGTCCATCTGGAGATAGCCAATGAGTAGCCAATGAGGCCGCTGTGAGGGCATGGCTTTCTCCTGAGAATTCTGGGAAGTCTCGTGGTATTTCCCAATTGGAGAAAAGAGACTGGACTCACTCTCTCTTGGAGACGAGCAACTGACAAGATGAGATGGCAGCCTGCTGATCGATCATGATTCCTGAAGACTGCCGGAGCCAGAGGAGAAGCCACATGGGTTTGCCCTGATGGAAAATATCTCTGGAACCAAAAAAGTCACAGAGAGACCCCTGTGAGCACTAAGATGTTTCTACGCCAGCTGGATACACAAGATTCTGCACCCACTGGCCTGTGATTGTCCTGGTGTCATTGCACATGCTTTGTAAATCATAAGGAGACTTTATAGACTGGAATCAGACATATGGGCTAATATCAGACTTATGACTGTGGACTGGTCTGGGTTGGGATGCTTTCTCTATGTTCCATTCCTCTTGTATATAAACCTTTCCCTTATATCCATGTGTGTCTATGATTTTTTTCTCTAGTCTACGCAGACTAACACACTCAGTGTCTGTCTTGAATATTTTCCACAATTGCAAAACCCCTCCTGATGACCAGACTGGGTGTTGGGAACCTCATCAACCAACAATTTTAAGTCATTTTGGAAAAAAAATTAAATATGGAAAACTTGTTCTATAGTGCTTAGCTATTCCATACAACTAGTCCTCTGTATAAAAAACAACAACAAATACTTCACGGTATCTCATGTGTGTCAGAGTTGAAGAGTTCAGTAGGGTGCTCAGTGGCTGAGTTTTTTAAGGAGATCATTAGGGCATCTAGGTGCTTTATGGTCATTTAAGCTAAGAATATCTTGGTTAATAGTAAAATACTTAGTTGGCTGTACTACCAAGAGACTAAATAAACATATAAACCTGGAAAATTCAAATGGGTGTATACTTAATCTTTTTAGAAGCTTATATTTCACAATGCTCAAAGAACATAGGTTCGTAAGTAGACAGATAGATAGATGATGATAGATAGATAGATAGATAGATAGATAGATGATAGATAGATAAATAGAGAGATAAGATTCTCTTTGACCTATAAAGAAGGTTTTGAATGAGGGTTCATTGAATGCTAAAGTTTTTACTAATCAGAAATGTATTTGTTTCAAGCCCATCTCCCTCCTACCAACCTCCTGCCCCAGGGGGATGATGGTTCTAGCACATTTTGAAAATATGCTTAGGATTTAGTCCTTTAAATTTCATAATAAAAACATGCATGTATATTAGCATATTAAAGAGTGAATATGTTAACATAAAAAAATCTATTTGCCTCATTTAATTAAATCTACTAATATTTACTTGGTTATCCTATACAACTCATTGGCTATAGGTTCAAATTTAGCATATCTATCCGCATGTTCTATGGAATCCCTTCAGAAACTCAGTGATGAAACACAACTGAGGATTTATAATAGTTTATCAGAAAATATTGTAGACTCAGTGTGGAAGTCATCTAATCTGGTGTCAATTTGAGGATGTAGAGTGTAGGAGTGGAGTCTAGTCTATCAATCTTGAGATAGCCAATGAGATGTCTGTGTTGGCATGACATTCTCCTGAGAATTCTGGGATATCTGGCTGCATTTCCCCTTTGGAGGTGAGAGACTCACTACTCAGTCCCTTGGAGATGCTCTACTGACAAGACACATGGCAGCATGCTGATAGACCCTGACCCTTGGAAACTGGTGGAGCCATGATGATACCTCTGCCAGAGCTGAGATGCTTCTGCCACCACTGGTTACACAAGACTCTGCACCCACTGGCCTATTATTATCCTGGTGTCATGGCATGTGTTTCATGAGTCTGAAGAGGAAGTATAGATTGGTATTGGATATATGGGATAGCATCAGACTTATGACCTTAGATTGGACTGGGATGGGATGTTTCCTTAATGTATAATTACCCTTTATATAAACCTCTCCCTTACATATGTGTGTGTCTATGGATTTGTTTCTCTAGATTATCAGAATAATACAGCTCAGTAAACTTTTGGATTATTTTTATATTATCTCTATATTCCTGTTCTAATCCCTCTACCTATAAAACAAGGAAACTAACTTCATCAATTTCACAAGTTGTTTCCTGCTTTCAAGGCTCCCTGGTGATAAAGTGCTTAAACATTGGACTGCGATCTGCATGGTTGGCAATATGAAACGACCACCAGCGACAAGGGAGAAAGCCAGCTACTGGACTTTCTAGTCCCATAAACAGCTACGGCGTCAGAAACCCACAGGGAGTCCTTATGAATCAGCATAAACTCAGTGGCAGTGAGAGCTTGTGATCCTTCTTTACACACAGGGTTTCAAGTCTTTTCTCCTTCTGTTTACTATAGCTTTTTTTTTCTTAGGGAAACAAGGCAGTTTATGAACTATCCACATTTTAAAAGACAATTACAGTAATGACTTTGTTTTTCTATTAGTCAATTCTCTTTTTTAATTTACTCTTGCTAGAATCCATACATCCACCCATTGTATATCAAGCACTTTTGTACATTTGTTGCCCTCATCTTTCTCAAAACATTTGCTTTCTACTTAAGCCCTTGGTATCAGCTCCTCATTTTTCACTTTTTAATATATCTAAATGCCAATATGACCTGAAAATTCCCACACATGCTTCCGCACTCAGCTTCAAATGAAGTTTTATCAGCAAAACCTGAAAAGTTTCTAAGTTTAAGTTTCTAAATTTTAGTTTAAAGTGGACTACTACAGAACTTGATTGATTTCAGTATTGATTTCAGAATAAGACTTGATTGATTTTGGTATTCTATCCACATTATATACTAACTTACTTGTACTTTTTTTCTCTTTAAACTGTTTTCCTTTTGAGGGCAAGGGCCATCATCAATCATTATCTTATACCCCTCTACTGACTGCCTGGAACACAGAAATATCCCACATATGTTTTATATATTGATCCATTCATAGATGGAGCAAGGTGATTCTCATTGAATCTGGAGAATATCAGTACTATGTATCCTATCATGAATTCAAGATCCCCGGTGGGTACGAGTTTGGCTATGGTCTGCAAGGTCTATAGATAAAAACCAGGTATGTCTCATTGAAAAATATGGGCCTCTATTCTGCTATAGTTATCATCTGGGAAAATCACAGCGGCAATTCTACCCTGCCTGTTGGGTTGCCAAGACGCAGAATCAACTCGATGGCAGTGAGTTAGAAGTGTTTCTGAACTGATATTTTAGAATCTCATAAGGTTTCATTATGCTTTCTTGACATTCAGAAAAGAAAAATAATATGTTTTTTTCTATGTGGAAATCCTGGAAAGCCGTCTCATCTAAATTCTGGGTTATTATCTTCATTTTTGCATGATGAGAGCCTTAGATTCAAGAGTTCTCAAAATTAGAGGGGCGATGCAGATCACCAAGTTCTGCCTTTCTGTTTCATTTTATAGCAGCCTTTAATTTTTTTTTTTTTTTAGTTTGCAGTTTAGTGGTTAAATTTTATGTCAACTTATTCAAACTGTGGGTCAGGCTGTAAGTGTGAGGTCTAACCTGTCAATCAGGTCACAGCCTGATGATGCCTTCTTTGGGGGTTACCTTTTTAAATAAGAGGGATAATGGTTTCTCTCTCCCCCCCCCTTCCTTCACATTTCTTCTTGCTTGGATATGTCTACCTCCATGGGTGACCCCAAGTAGTACATTGACCTTGGGAACTGTCAGCATGCCACCAATTTCCCCTCAACCTCTGATCCATGCAAATCTTTACCCACAGGACTGTGATCTCCCTGGATCCTCCTTCATTGGACTACACTTCTGGTTAACATGGAATCCATTGTCTTGAGCTGGGCTGAACTAGGATGGTTTCTTGACACAAAAATACTTCTTTTTAAAGTTTTATTGGCATATACATTATAAATCATACAATTTAATCATTCAATCATATTATGAAGATTTATGCAATAATTATCACTGTTGATTTCAGAACATTTTCTTTTCCTATGCATTGCTAGTTTCCATTTGACCCAAATCTTCTCCTGTCACACCCTTAGGAAATTATCATTCCTATTACTGTCTATAGATCTAAATATCCTGGATGTCATATATAGAAAATCATAGAAAACAAAAAGGAAGCAAGCAAGCAAGTAAACAAAATCCAACAATAATGACTAGACAAAACATAGAAAAACCTCAATCAAAAAGAAAGAAACCTTTAAAAAGGGACACAACTTTTACATGAGTCAAAAGTGAAATAAAAGGTATATTTTTACCTAAGTACAGATAGCATAATTGATTTTAAAATACTGTCTGTTGAATACTAGGTCTATTGCATCCTTTTACTATGGTCAGAAGAAATTTGCTGTCGACCCCACAAATGAATCAACCCTGAAGAGCTTTTTCTTCATAGACAGTTCTTTGTTATACATTTACGCATGTTGCTATTTTTGTTTCTCTACATAATCCAGCCTATCCTCATATTTTTCAAAAAAAAAGTATTTAAGTATTTTAAAAAATGAGTTCTAGTGTGCATATTTTACACCCAAAGAAGTATGAAAAGATTTATAGAAGCAAACTGCCACTACCTTATGAAGTCGTGACGCTTTAGATCTCCTAAGATCATCAACACTTTCCAAAATTGCTCTCTTTGTTTAGAGAGGATATACATGAGCTTTTGCTTGGTTAGTAGATACAGGGGTGAAGAATATCCTGAAAGATATGATACTAGCAACTCTGATAATTTATACTTCTTCTCTTAAATCATTCCATACAGATTCCAGCGGATCACTAATCTGGCATCATAGAAGGCACAGATAGTTATTGTATGCCTATGAATAATGAAGAAAATGATTCAATGTGCAGTTTTTCAGTCACCCTATTATTAAGAGCTAATATATCTGGAAAGTCACAAAAGAGTCAGAAAAAATACCCCAGAGCTATTATTATCAACTCAGGTATGCAAAATCCTGAGGCCAACCCTTATAAACTCACTTTTAATGATCCCATGTTGAGTTGTAGGTACTCATCTTAAAGAAATAAAATGTCCTATCTCACGTGAATCATTTGTTTTATGCCAAGGTACAATTAGCAACAAGATATAAGAAGAATTTTTTTTAAATTACAGTGATTGACACTCACCCAGTAAGGTATTATTCAAGTTATAGAATTTCAATTTTACTTCTTAATTTAACACATTAATAACAGGCAATCATCATTGTTAATTTATTTTCATTAATTTACTCATTCATTATTATTTTTAATCAATAAAGCAATACAAAAGGCACTGAATATTTATTTAGAACATGGTGGTATCTCAGACATACAATGTCAACACAGTCCTTAAACTCAAGGATACTGAAATTCTATACTGAACAAGTGCACACATAATGTGATTTAATGTCCAGGGAGTTCTAACACAGAGTCTAACTACTTCATTGATAGCATTTGAGACAGACTGGACTAAAGAAAAAATATTATTAAAATAATTTCACTTGTTACTATTTACTTTTTCACATGGCTGTCAGAAAAAAAATTAATTCCATATGTGACTTGTATCTTTTGACTGGACAGTAGTGGTCTAGCTTATCTATGTTCATACTAGATAATATGAATTGATTCACACAGATTTTTTTTTCTCTATCAACTTCCTCTAGCACAGAGGCTAAAACTTAACTTTTCCTGTAATCCACTGCAGCTCTGATTTTCTACGTAACTTACTCTCATTAATCACAGACACAAACAAGGACATGAATTAGAGAATGAGTTAGGAGAAAAAGACATTCAGACACCCAATGTGCTAATCCAGATCATGAGAGCAGGGTTCTGAATCAGCTGCTCTACCCGTAACTTTCTAAATTGACAAGCAAATTTACTGATAATGGAAAAATAAGTAAATCCCTTATTGGTATATTTCAATAGTGTCTTTTTGGAATTCCATCCTCCACTACTCCTTTGACATTATTAATAATTACATAAATCATTGGTGGATCTATAATGTCTTCTCTTAAATTAGCTTTTATTGATTTTTCTCTATGCAACTGAGTCACTACTCCATGTAGGGTTTGAAGGTTGTGCATTTTTTAGTAAAATGAAACATGGAAGTCAAATGACAGACCCATTCATTTGTTGCTATCTATTTTTTGTATTCTCATCTAGACAAAGTGAGAGATTATATCATTATTGTTCACTGCACCGATAAAAATAATGTAATCAAAGAAATGGCTTGAAATTTCATGTTGCAATTTTGAATATGGTCTCTTTATAATTAAATAGCTCAAACCCCAAATTCCACATTATTTTCTATATGTCTACATGGTTTTAGAAGGTTCTTCCATATCTCAGAATTTATGTTCATCTCTACTTCTATCTTATATGCACATACTTCTTTTGATAAGACAAGGCTATTTTCAAGCCTTTTAGAAATTATAACAGAGTCTCAGATAAAGGTATGACCCTGATTTGTCCACCCAAGTGCTTGGGATTTGGGTTACCATAAATTTCATACCTAGGCAAATCCACAAAGAAGTCAAAACATTTCTGTCGAAATGCCCAAAAGTTCACATTGAGGTCAGAAGAAGCTAAGTCTGGCCATGATCAGGCATCTGTAAACTAAAATAAAGAGCAAGTGTATCGAAAATTGAGTTGGATGTGCACTCCTTCCTGCCAGACTTAACAGAAGTCACAACTGCTTTGGGTGGCTGGTCAGGGAAAGAGATGGAACAGATCAAAGAGTTCTAGCAAACATTAGACATTGCCTGCTTTTATTTTCCCAATAATGATCACTAGACATGGCCATTGAATTTTCCTTCCTTTCACCACGGAGATTTTTTCTTAGCATTATAAATTCACTGTAGTCACTGTAGTCACTAGTTACTACATTTCAAATAGAAGAAACATATTTCTCTAATTGTTTTGAGCATTAATCTGGCCACTCCTTTGCAAAATTTTTTTCCGTATGTAGCTATTGTTCCAAATTTAATGTCATTAACTCATTCCCCACAATCGGTTTGTCACCAGCAAAGCATGGAAGACTGTGAAAATGCCAATGGCAAGTGTGTTACTCTGTGTAGACTAGAGAAACAAATTCATAAACATGTATATGTATATAAGAGAGAGGATTATATATAAGAGCAACTAAACATTGAGAAAAACATGTAGCCCAGTCCTGATCAAATCCCTAAATCCAATATTAGCCCATATGTTTGACAGAAATCTATAAAGTCCTCTTCAGACTCATAAAACACCTGGAATGATGCTGAATGCAGGAAAATCACAGGCCAGTGGGTGCCAAGTCAGTGGTGGCAGAAGCATCTCAGGGCTAGCAAAGGTCGCTCTGTGACCTCTCTAGGTTCAGAGGTCTGGTTGTATCCTTGGGACTTCTCCTCAGGGATGTCTCACAGGAAATCAGCCTTGTCAGTAGAGAATCTCCAAGTGAATGTTGTTAGTAGAAAGCCTCCAAGGAGGTGAACTAAGAAACAGGTGTCTCCTCCCTCCAAGAAAGAAGTCTCCAATTTCCCAGAATTCTCATAGGAGACAGCCAGGCTCACACAGAGACCTCCTTAGCTAGTTCCAGATTAACACTCTCAATCCTCAAATTGACACCAGATCAGGTGACTGCCACAGAACACCGCTTGTCAATTTGACACTTTCACATAACTTTCTAAGCATATATAATTTTCAAGCAAAAAATAATGAAATCATATCTGCATCTAACATGATAAAATTTAAGTGCATACAATCCAATATGTGCCACCCTCATTTAGACATAGCATTTCATAAGTGAACAAAATGAAAACATCCTACGCCTAACAATTGTAGTTAAGTCTCATCTACACTTGATTCTATACTCCTGTGAATGCATACTTCCCCACCTATGAGAGTTTGTAAGCCACCCACTTTGTGTCTTTATTCCCCCATTTTGGGTATTCAATTTCTATATTGCCCATCCACAGAAACCCAGTGCTCTGAGGAAACAATTGTATTTTTCAACATTCTGAAGAATCTTCTTTCCAGGTGAAATCTTGTGAAGTCTGCATGCATAAGCACAGTCAAATCAGGACAGGCCAACCATAAAGTCTATAGCAATATGCAGCAGTTCACAAGCTCAAATAACTTCTCTTTATCAGGTCAGTTTCTGGTCAGATCAAAGTGGACTGCCTCACTTCGCCTCACCAGGGTGTCCATTGGTTGCCTTGTCTTAGACTATGACCCCATCACAAATTCTCAACAAGTCTACCTCTCTTGTGCTAGGTCATGAACTTCAGACCAGCCAGCCTGCTCTTTTCTTTTCTTTTAGTTCCTTTGAAAGCAGGTCAGTGAGAGTCGGTGGCCATCCCTTTACGGCTGCATTTCTTCCACGTCCACTCAACAAGCATTTCAGCGCACTCCAGGCTTCCTTTAACATTCAGTTCCTAGAGAGGGATTTCCTTCATGGTCCTAGATTCTTACCATCTTCTGAAAATAGCTGCTAGTTCAAGATTACCAAAATACCCAAGAATTCCTCCTCTTTAGTCTGTCAATCTGGTCCTTATTCAGATTGCTCAGAATGCAAATATCCTGAGAACTCTAAAGCGCTGAGTGAGGTGAATCTCTTCAGAGATCTTTTTTGAAGGTGTGTCCTGAACTCATCTAAAGATCAAATTAATGGCTTCCACAAGTGGGTTTACAAGCTCTCTATAGTCATACTTCCCCAAATCACTTCTACTGATCATTGTAACAGTGACAATAAGCAGAAGAAATCAGTATAAACAAAGTAGAAACAGATACCAAAATCAATTCATAAAATAACCAAATTCAGTGCTAATTTAGTTTATCCTAATCCTTATCTAAATTATTCTATTTAAACAAAAATATGGGATTAGGACTCTGAAGGTATCAAACTAGATCCAGGTTTTCTGTCAGCAAACTTCCCCTTCTGTCAGCGATTTTCCTTAAGCAGCATACATTTCTGAGAAATTCAAACGGCGATTTCTACCCCTGAGCTCAAAATGCATATTAACAACATTCATTTTTACCATTTTATAAAGGAATAACTAAAGACAACATCCAAAAAATAATCAAAATTTTAACTTCCCATAGTGTTTCCAGAAAACAACCCAGCAAACTGCATGGATATATCTGACTTCTGGCTAGCCAAAGAAGAAGCACTACTATGAGGCAGAGGTCAAACAAACATATACTCTCCATCTTTATTATTTGTTTCTCTAATACTCCATTCCCAAAGTACCATCATGTGTTAGTTTGCATAGACTAGAGAAACAATTCAGAAACATGAACTTCATAAAAATTCAGAAGCATATAAACATGTGTATATACAAGAGCAAGTCAACATTGAGAGAAAACAGCCCAGCCCAATCCAGATCAAGTCCATAAGTCCAATATTAGTCCATATGTCCAACAGCATTTTATAAAGTCCTCTTCAGATTCACGAAACACCTGTAATGAATACAGGCAGATGAAAGGCTTGTGGGTGAAAAGTCACTGGTGGCAGAAGAATCTCAGTGCTGGCAGGGGTCTCTCTGTGGCTTCTCTGGCTTCAGAGGTCTGGTTGCATTCCTGTGACATCTCCTCAGGGATGGCTTAAAGGAAGTAAATCTTGTCAGTAGAGTCTTCAAGTGAATGCTGTCAGTAGAAAGTCTTCAGAGAAGAGAATTGAGAGAGAGGTGTCTCCTGCCTCTACAAAGAAGGCTCCTGATTTCCCTTAATACTCAGAGGAGAAGGTCATGCACACACAGAGGTCTTACTGGGTATCTCCAGATCAACAGGCTAGACTCCACCCCCGCCCTCTAATTTCTCAGATTGACACCAGAGTAGGAAACTGCCACAGGAAGATTTAATGCTTTGGGGAAATTGCTATGAAAGAGAAGACAAGTCTAAAGAGCCACTGGAAAAAGGGGTGTGTGTGTGTGTGTGTGTGTGTGTGTGTGTGTGTAACATGGGGGATGAAGTAAATTACCTAGAAGCATTCAAGAGAAAGTTAGCATGAAGAAGATTTGGGTACTACAATTGAACCACACTGGTCGTACCCTCACCATAGGCAACTCTGCGATAATTCTCTGATTGATTACATAGTATTTGGTGTAATGGATTTTCAAAGGCATTCAGCTCTGCAAATACCTAAAGCAGCCCTCAGGCCTGATTAACACTCCAGTAGACTTGACCTGAATTAAATCATTACAGCCTATGTAACTCATGCCTTGGAATTGAGAGTGAAGAAGGAAGAAAATTGTGGAAGTACAATGACTCAACCCAAAAGAGAAATTGAAATGTTCAAAAGTCATATTTGGCTCCCTTGTGGAGTGCATTCATAGAATTCAGCATATGCTACACAGAGTGCAATAAATCTGAGTCATGTTAATGCAGAACAATATTTATCTTTGATCCCAGGAATCTATTTCCCACCTGGCATCAAGAATGCCATGAAGAAGAACTTAAGCATCAATGGCCGGCCACAGATACATAATAGCTATGACCAATGAAGTTCCTCAGACATCTTTCACTTAATGCTTTTAATTGCCCTAGGCACCTGGAGAGTGCGGGGTATCTTTTCTTTAATGGCAAATTTTGAGAACATAAAGATATTTTTTCTTGCTCCTCTAAAGAGACCTCTTGGACTTCTTTTGTTTACTTCAAATTTTTTTTTCCGATCTCAAAAATGTCAATAATCTAAGAAAACCTCCTGATAATTCGCAAATGACTCCTCTACTAGTTTGTCCTATGCACACTTTAACCATTTAAACAATTTAACACTTTTCCTTCAACAAATAAAATGCACTTTTATTATTACAGTGACTTGAAATGGATGATAGGTGGAAAGTAATCTTTCAAAATCAATATCCAGGGAAATTGTCTCTGTCACTGCAAGTTCTCAGATATTTAAACAATTTCCATTATAAATTCTGTAAAAGAGATTCCTTTCTTACAGGGGAAGTATAACTGGACTCCTAATATCCTGTCAATCTCTATAATGGAAAGTTATGAGTAATCTGTGGACCACTTAGCTCTCCCAGTGCAATATATGTTCTTAAAGAGAAGGTTAAGGTCATGAATAGAGAACTAGATTCCAGGGACCTACTCCCATCTCAAAAGCTGTTGGAAGCAAGGCAGAGCATGTTTCTATTGCCATTTCCACACCTGACTTAACACAAGCCCCAGGTAGACAATAATACATCATCTTTTTTCTCAGTCAGGGTCAGCTAAAGTCTATGGAGTTTGACAAAAAAGCCAATGTTACCTTCATTTTTCTCCACTCAATGTATTGCCATGTCTGTGGGGTTTTGACTCAATTTCAATGCAATTTATGGGCAGGACAAGAGAACAGGACTGTTGCTGGTTCTGAAATTGGAACAGAGTTGTTTTTGGAGCTACTAGCAATAGTATACAATCAGGCTTTATTGAATTTAACATCTTTACTCCCCTGACATTCACTTGTTGTTTGAACTTGTGACAATGTAATCGCAACTGAGCAAATCACAGATGCCAGTGAACCATCTTGCTAATTCATACACTGAGGCTGGAATCAGGTAGTCAATTCTTAATGACTTGAGGCACAGCATATGTCCTTAAGTAGGACTACATGGAAAATGGAAATATATGATAAAGGAAGTTGTTTAAGGACTAGACTTTTATAGAATAAAGAATTCCTTATTCAACAAATGTGTAACATTTTCTCCTTTGCTAGCCAAGGCACAAGTGTCAATCTGGGTAGACTAGAGACACACATTCATAAGTATGCATACATGGATAAGAGAGAGCTTTACATAAAGAGTAATTGTACATTCAGTAAACACCCTAATCCAGTCTAGCCCAAGGTCATAAGTCATATATTCCCATATGTCTGATACCACTCTATAAAATCTTCTTCATACTCACAAATCACATGCAATGAAAGCAAATGCAGAATATCACAAGACAGTGGGTAGAAAGTTTTTGGATCCAGTGGAGTTACAGTCATCTCAGTGCTGGCAGGGATCTCTCTGTGACTTTTCCAGGTGTGGTTGCATCCATCTGGCTCTGGGCACTGGGGTAGTTCCATGTGCCTTGTCAGCTGCAAGTTCTTCCAGGGTGTAAGCAAAGTCTCTCATGTCCAAGGAGGAAGTACCAGATTTCCCAGAATTCTCAGGAGAAGGCCATACCCACACAGAGGCATCATTGGCTATGATCTGATTAACAGACCAGACACCAGAATAGGTGACTACCACAGTTCTCCACAGTTCTTTTTTTTTCTTTCTGGTGACTTCCTTGCCCTGGTGGGAATAGGAAGCCCAGCCTTGCTCCTGGAGAGCTGCTTCTGGAATCAAACTGCCAACCCTGTCGGCCACAATCCTACACACAAGCACTAGGCCATCAGGGCTCAGCCTGCTACCACAGTTCTTAAGACATCTTGTCCATTATTATGACCATCATTCAACAAACTTTTCCCATGAAATGACTTTGGTTTGTGAGTTCCAACTGCTCTCCTTATGATTAGCTGCCCAATTCATAACTCACTAGTACCTATTATTAAACATGGGCATTTATTTGGCAAACATAATGGTAAATGACACAGATCCCAGTTTGGTTCAAGATCACTCACGCTAGCAATAGAAATGATCCCTCATGTTTTCTAAACAAGTTTTTCTGTTTGCAGAGATGAAATGAGAAGTAACCCTTTAAGGAAGCTCAGTATAACTCAGATTTGCATAGAGTTTGCTACTCGGATTCTACCATGCATTTTAAAATGAAAGGCAATCTCTCTTGGTGCTGGCTCTCCGTGTCAATCATGAAAGGTATTTTGGTCAACAGAGTAGTTAGACAAATAATGTTAAGACAGAGTCAACTCATTCCCTCTTCATTAGAAAAATTATTCATGGATAGATAGGCCCAACAATCCAGGACATTTTAAGTAGTTTACATTGCCCCTCAAAGTAATTAGAGAAGTCAGAAAGGATGTAGTAGGGCAATGCATATTAGTTTATTAAATGAAATAAACATTAAAAGTCTTGCTAAAAATGTCCTGTTGTTATTAAGTTCGATTGAGTTGTATCAGATGCATAACAACCCTATGTGTAACTGAATCAAACACCGCTCTGTTGTGCCCCATCCACAAAATCTTTAGATTTGTGATACTGTTATAGTCACTGTATCACTCTATCTCATTGAGAATCTTCTCTGTTTCACTGACAGTAGATCAGGGATCCTTTCTTTTCCTGGGATTGGCCACTCCTAATACATGGTCAGAGTAAGTGAGATGAAATCTCACTATCCTTGCCGATTAGAAACATTCTGGCAGTCCTTCTTCCATGACAGATTTGCTTCCTTTTTGGTGTTCTTTTGTCAATATTCTTCATCAACAACACAATTCATCTATCAATTTTGCTTGTGTCTCCTTATTCATTGCCCAAATTTGCATTTGAATGTACCATGACTTGGATCATGTGTGCCTTAGTCTTCAAAGTGATGGCCGCATTCTGTTTCTCAGACGCCACACATTTTCTAGCTGAAGTCCAGGTTACAAGTGCATTTGAGGTAGAATCCAGTTGACCCAGTGAAGTTCCTATATGGGGTCTGGCCAATGCAGCTTCTGGAGCCTAGCATGTACCCTGAAGAATTCTAAGACTATACTTCTCTATGGGAGAAGAAAGTCTCATCTTTCTTCCACACAGCGTTGGTGGTTTTGAACTGCATAAACCACTACACCACCAAAACTCCTAAGGAAGGGAAAAAAGAGGGGGCAATTATGTAGAAGACACTAAGTGTCAAGGATTAACAAAAAAATTGGAATGGATAGTAGCAACAGTTGCACAAAATGATGAAGGCAATTGTTGTCTCCAAGATAGACATGTGGAAATTGTTGAAATGGCAAATATCTTGTTACATAAGTACATACAATATACACATAGACACAAGTGTATGCCCAGAGCAGTGAATTATTAATTATCCTCTGGCCATTATTAGTCTTTGCCACGCTCCCCAAATGACTTTTTGCTGACATGTCTGCCTAAGAAGGTAGGGAAAGATAACTATTGTTATCCATTGAGTATAAAGTGAGCCACCTCAGATGCAATAGGTGGAATTTGACTATCAATAAGAGAGGAGAGCTTGTACTATAGGGTGCTCTTTGGACCCTGCATCAAGTTTGCCCCTCTTTGCCCAAGCTCTGCTTCTTGGAACTTGTATTGCTGCTGAACTTCTTTCAGCTTCCCAAACCTTGTGGAGGCAGTTAATCCTCCCTATGGAAACCTGAATTTTGGATTTATTATCACATAAGGCACTCTGCTTCAATTATGAACTCTGTGTGACCATTTAAAAATGTGCATATCCTTGGGATGCCATTCTATACTAAGGGAAAATTCAGTACCTGATATAAACGATAATGGTGCAGTATAGTATATTTTGAAAACCGGGAAATTTGAGAATATTTTACACACACTTTCTTGGGATAAATCTTGTGCTACTTTTTAAAAAAGAATTATTTCCATGGAGAGTGAATTAAGGTTCATTTCTATTGGGATTCCAGTTTATACATGTGCAGATGTATTCCAAACAAAAGTATATGTAGACATGTCTCCTTAGCCCGTGAATGCTGTTGACAACCTCTTTCAGTAATACACTTATCTTTGTCTCACTAGGGTGCCTTCAACAATTGGTACTTTTGTGAGAAGAAATGGGAACAATTTTGAGGTCAAAGCAAAGATGATTTTAAAAAATAAAACTCAAGCAGACATCTGCTCAAATCATTGGCACTTTGCAAAAGGTCACTGGCTTGTTGCCCCACATAAAATAAGATTTGTACCTGGACCAGGGATTGTCAAGGAAATGTCAGGAAGACCTCCAAGATTAGCTAAGAGAAGAAAGATCATTAAACTAAACAAATGAAAAAAAAAAAAACTCTGGCTGATGAATAAAATATGGCAGAAGAATAACAAAGAATTACCATTGTTGAGATACCTCCTGAAGTTGGGATGTCATCGGGTTCAGCATTTTCAATTTTAAGCAAGCATCTTAGCCTCAGCAAAATTTAACCTGAGTGGGTAGGTAAAGCACTGCTTAAGGATCAGTTAGATAAATAAAACCCTGATTGTTCCACCAGTCTTTTAAACAGAATCAGTGTTAATGACAATTTTAGGGGAAGAATCTCAATGAGGAGCATGTCGTGGATTGACCAACATGATTCTGAGAGCCAAGTGAATTCAAAAGAGTGGCCTTTGAGGGGAATCTGTGGGTCAGTTGAATCCAAGGCCATGAGGTCAGCTGAGGAGGTTATGACAACCATTTCTGAGATTCCAAAAGGTAATCTTGGTAGGTTTTCTTAGAGGCCACTGGAAAATCATGGCCATCCACTGGGAATAAATTTTTAGAAAATGGAAAACTGAATTGATGTGCAGAAGATCTGGAAAATAATTGTGCTGTGGAATTATTTTTCATCAGGATAATGCACCTGCTGTTTCCTTGAGGGCAAGAAGGTGCTCCTAAATAATTTTAAGATGAAATTTTGCCCATTCACCACCCTACTGATCTTACCCCTTTAGCTTCCCTTTAATCTGATTTGCCTCTTTGGTTTCTTTTATTCCCCAAGTTCCCAACTCCAAAATACCAAACTCCTTGTTGTCAAGTCGATAGTGACTTACAGCAGCCATCTGGGACAGGGTAGAACTGTTCCTGTGAGTTACTGAGACTCTAACTCTGTGTGAGTACAAAGCCCTGTCTTTCTCCCTCGGAGCAGCTTCCACTGGCAGCCTAGGGGATCCTCACCCCAAACTGAAAGAAGATTTTAAATAAGTACTAGTGAGTCCCTCAAGAATATCAACACTGATTTTTTTTTTCTTAATGTGGCATAAATATAAGAGTGAAAAACTTGGGGGCAGGCAAAAGTCAGAGAGATGGAAACACCACCATTAGAAATGTATGCACTTAGATGGAGGACATATTGAGAAACAAAATTTCCCATTTTTAAGTTTTATATACTAAAGGTTATTATTCATAGAAATGCTTTTTTAACTTACCCACTTAGACTTGAATGTGAATATATATGTGTTGTAGTTACATACTCCCGTGTCAACTTGAGGATAATAAGAATGAAGGGGTGGAGTCTAACCTGCCAATCAGATCAAAGCCAATGAAGTGTCTATCTGGGCAGGGCCTGCTCCAGAGAATTCTGGGTGACTCAGTAATCCTTTTGGAGGCAGGAAACACTATATCTCTCTGTTTACTTCCTGTGAGACATCCCTGAGGAAAAACCACATGACCCTCTCCTGATGTAGTTCTGGAAACTGAAGAAGTCACATAGAGACCCCTGCCAGCATTGAAAAGCTTACACCACCACTGAATTCAAAGGTTTTCTGTCCATTGGCCTGTGATCATCTGCATTCAGCATCATTGCTTATGTTTCATGAGTCTGAAGAAGACTACATAGATTGGTATGGAACACATGGGCTAATATTGGACTTATGAGCTTGGACTAGATTGGGTTGGGATGCTTTCTTAATGTACAATTACCCTTTATATAAAACTTTCTCTTATAGACACATGTGTGTCCATGAATTTATTTCTCTTATCTACCCAGACTAACATGCATGTCTATACTTAAATGTGCATATACAAAGATATATATACATACCTGTATATATATATATACACACATATATTTATGACCTCTAAAATTCAACAGAGCAATTCTTTCCTGACCCATAGCATTGTCATGAATTAAAATTAATCAGATGCCGTGGTTTGGGCTTTTGTTTTATTTAAATATGTATAATGTTAACATTCTTTAAAAATTAATTAAAATGTGCACACTAGAATAATTTCTAATATATGCATAATTTTGAAATGTCAATATTTTCAGAATTAGAGGTTACAAATTAGGTGGCTTGAATTTGGACTAAGATTCTCAACTAGATTGAATATTTTATAGTACCTTCACAGAGAGTAGGACGCATTGCTAATTCCTTTCCTCGTAAAGATCTGCTTAGGAATCTTGGGGACATAATGGGTTATTTGTTGGGCTACTTAGTGCAAGGTCAGCTGTTCAAAACTACCATCCATGGCATGAGAGAAATACGAGACTCTCTAGTCTGCTAAAGATGTATAGTTTCAGAAAGTGCAGAGACAATTCTACACTGTCCTAGAGGGTACTACGGGTTTGAATGGACTAGTGGGAGTGACTTGAATTTGAGAGGTTAATGAGATGATAATTCCTCTTTTTAAATGTGTAAATTAGGTGGGAGATTATATTTCAGAGCATCAACTTTGTCCTCAACAGTTTAAACCACCAGTTAAACCTCCGTAGTTGTACATATTTATAGTCCCACTAGCAGTATGTGAGATTCCTTTTTTGTTTGTTTGTTTGTTTTGGGGGCATCACTGCCTTCTGGTGGTGGGAGTAGGAGGCCCAGCCTTTGTTCCTGTGGAGCTGCTGCTGGAATTGAACCTCCATCCCAGTGAACCACAGTTCCGCACCCCACCACTACGCCACTGGGGCTCAGCCCCAGTATGTGAGATTTCTAATCTCCTACAACCTTTCAAGCATTTGTTATTTTCTATTGTTTCTTACCCATCATTGTTGGTATAAAGTGATATCTCATTGGTGCTGTGATTTGCATTTCTCAGATTATTGTGAATATTTCATCATGTTGATCTTCCATTTTGAGAAAATCTTTGGTAAACTCTCTGTTCCTATGCTTTGCCCATTCCTTAATTGGGTTATACATCTTTTTCTTATTGGAGTGTTACAGAAGTTTCTACAGAAGTTGCAGCTAGCTCTTTGTCCATTGTGTCATTACTATAGGTTTTTTAATCATTCCATGCATTCTCTTTATACTCTTTTGAGGAAGCTTTTTGATGCATATAAGTGTCTTAGTTTTAGTATGTCCTAGTGATCTATTTTGTCATCTACTATGTTTTTTTTTTCCTTAGTTATAATCAATAATGTGTCTGGGCCCGGCAAAAGGACCCTGATGTTTGGCCCTATTTTATCATTAATTATCTTTATAGCTCTGGGATTTACATTTAGGTCTTTGGTCTATCTTGCAAACAGGTTTAAACTTGAGTTGAGGTATAGGTCTGGTTTATTTATTCTACATATGTAAATACAATTTTGCTAGCAACATTTGTTGAAGACACGCTGTCTATGAAATTTAATGTTTCTGTGCCATTTGTCAAAACTAAGTTATCTGTTGATATCCAAAACTATTTTCGGGTTTCCTATTCATTTCCATTTGGTTTATATATCTATCATCACACCAGGTTCAGACTATTTAATTAATGAATATGGATCACTAATTCTTTATATCTCTAGCACCACCTTCCCGTGATTCAAAATGTTGCCTCTAATAATGTAGCATTTCTAAAACAAGCATTAGTGGGGGAAGAGGGATAAAGCTAGACTGCTTTTGTAAGCTTAAGGTAATTGTTCTGTTGTCATCTTTTCTCTAAAACAAGGTTCCATTATACATTTTTTCTTCTTTTGGATTTAGAAATATTTGTTAAAAAAGCAGCCATTTGACCATGTATTTGACTTCAAAGATACTGTGGCTGTCCTTTAATTCCGGTATATGTGATCTTATACACGCCTGAACACTTCTAGAAAATTTCTACAGTAAAAAATCTCCTCAAATACATACGCATCTTTTGTGACCAAGGCGAGTCCAAAACACTATTGCTCCTGCAAACAATGAGAGTGAAGGAACATCACCCAAAGCCAGGCTGGTCATGGTTGGATTGTCGCCTCAAATTAGTATTCATGAGGGTCTCTCTGACAAATGGAGTTATTATCCACAGATGCTGTAAACATAAATCAGGAGGATATCATCAATAATGTTGTATTCTCTTTGTCCTCATCATGTTTACAGATCTCGCTTTGAACAGCACATAAATACTTAGAGCATATTGTGGGAAGCATGCCACTCATCTTATTAGCTTTCTCTGGCTCCAAGCTCTGATGCTGATCATCCTCTGACAGTGTTTGCCAACAACAAAAGAAGCCTATTGATCACATTGCCTCTCCCCCTTGGCAGCCTTTCTGCCCACAATTACCTTGCATCACTTGCCTTAAGTCAAATGTCACAGAACAACTTACAAGGGATGTATCTATCTAATAGAGCAAAATGCATTATGATCAGTTTAATTGGAGGAAAATCCTTTGGTATTATGATCTGTTTACAAATTATTATTTTATTTCGAGGCATTAATGAATAGTCAAAATCAAGGCTTACTTTGTAAGCTCCAAATCCATAAAATTGTATTCATTTGCAATTTATTCTTTCAACAGTCTGCAGA
Source organism: Nesogale talazaci (assembly GCA_004026705.1). Lineage (NCBI taxonomy): Eukaryota > Metazoa > Chordata > Mammalia > Afrosoricida > Tenrecidae > Nesogale > Nesogale talazaci. Next base: position 141,042 of record PVJH01002556.1, on the reverse strand, counting down.
ATTCCAAATATCTTGGAAGCTGACCCATCAATCATTCTCAGAGTCACTCTGTGTATGAACGGTTTTCACTGCTGGCATTTTATTTCTATAACAAAGCATGTCTGTTGAAATTCCTTGATAATTTTTCATCTATAGTAGAGTGTTCATTTGTCTTTTTGCTTTCTTTTTTGGAAAGATACTAGGAAATGAAGCATTTTTTGTTTTGTTTAAATTAAAAAGAGAACTTTGCAAGTTGAAAATTTAGTGTTATAACTAGGATATATATACATGCTCTGTGATAAATATAAGGGTTTGATCGTATTATTTGCAAGGGGAAAAGAATGATGGCTCTGTTTGAATTCCATAGAGAATAGATCCTCACACATATAGAAATCATTTCTTAGCTAGTCTTCTTGATATCTTATTGTCTCCATTTCAGTACCTACAACTTGCAAAATGTGTGTTAGACTCTCAAGAGAGATTGTCTTCCTCCAAAATGATCAGAACCATTGTACTTCATTAGCTTGTGTTGTGGCTGTTAGCAAATTATTTTCAAGCCTGTGTCCATCCATATGTATCAGAAAAGATGGAGGAAATAAGATACATTTCTGGGGTCAAATTGATTCTTACTACTGTATTTTTATAAATTTCGAAACTCCCACTAGTCCATGTTTTCCACCTCTTAAATAAACATTGGATTTTCTTATGTTGCCATTTTTGGTTAAAGTTTACACAGCAAATTAAATCCCCATCTGACAACTTCTACACAAATTGGTCAGTGACATTAGTAATAATTTTCACAATGTGTCAACATTTTCACTAATTTTAATCTGGTTCTTCTGATCCCAGTACTTCAGTTTCTCTGACTCACCTTTTCCCCACCCACGTGTTTTCTCAGTCCTGATTAACCTATTGATAGCCATATGGAACCAGATAAATGATTTTTTATGGATAACCACAGGCGAGACCTTTCATATTTTGTACTAATCTGTCATATTACTCAAATGCTGCTTAAGTGAGCATAGCTTAGGTTCTAGGCTTAAAGAATATACCAGGGCAATTAGTTCAGAGGCATCTCCAGTCTCAACTGGCTCAGTAAATCTGGACCTTTTAAGAATCTTAATTCTGTTTATGCTTTTCTGTCACATTATCTGGGCCTTTTATGGCCATAATCTGATCAGGGTTACAGTATCTATTCTGATTTTCCCGATTTAACTAGTATATAGCTTAGAAATTAATCCAAATGTCTTCTATTTAAGATCTCTATCTTATTTCCACTTACTATCTGGGATTAACAGGCTATAAAATATTGTATACGCTACACAACTGTTAGAATCCAAGAGACAACACTGCATCATTACTATGCCCTACTCCAACATCATAATATTAAATGTAGCAACAAATTAGTATCAAACCAAGAGATGCTTTCCTGCAAGCTTTGTCTTTGTATGGATATAGAAATGGAAGGGTCTTTATTCCCTTTTTATCATATTTAATTAAAACCTCTACATCCCAACAGATTTGTAAATATCACCAAAATGGAAATTATGAGAGAAACTACTGCATGACCTGTCAAGGGCAAGCTACAGGAAACACTTAAAGACAAATTTCCTAGATCTCACCTGAAATGACAGAATTGGGCAACATGGTAAAAGGCCTGAGAATGGAAGAAAAGGAAAATCACCTCTGTGAACCCCAAGATAATCACTCTAAATACAACTGACAAGAGAAACGATCAACAAAAAATGTGAAGAAAAGCCTCAGCAAGATGTGGGGCATTATCAAGAGAAACAAGTAACAACCCTTCAGGATTCCAGAGTAATAAGAAAAAAATATTCAGAGAATGTATCACAGTAATAGTCTTCAATATCACCATGGAAGAGGGAAAAAAAATCTATTCAGGAAGCTGAGAGAACGTCACATAGATTAGACCTCGAAAGAAAAACATCATGACATATCATTGTTAAGCTCTTCAAATTTCAGTAAGATATGTAAGGACAACTAGGGATAAAAGGTACTGTGGCCTATAAGGGAAAACTGATAAGGACAAACTCAGATTTATCAGCAGGCAACTTATGCAGGCAAGGAGACGATGTAGTAACATATACGAGTCTGGAAGAAAATAATTGAAACCTCACACGTTAAACATAAAGTAACTGTATTGGTTTAGATCTGTGTTTCTTGGATTTACTGATTAATTCACAAAATAATGAAAGCTAACCCTGATCCAGATTGTCTATCTGAAACATCTTAATAAACTACAAAATAATTAAAAAGGTAGTCAAAGCACTCTGTGACAGGTGTATTGTGCTAATGTGGCCAATAGAAACGTGGGATTAAACAGGTTGCAGGTTGATTTGAAAATAAAGAGATCCATGGCTGGTAAGATCAGTTCCCGAGTCTCTTGCTCTCTGGAGATCAGACCATGATGCTGCTGCTTTAGCGAGTTCTTTGCCTCAACCTGTGTGTTACACTATCTGTGGACCAAGTCAACTTGTGGATCCTGTGACTAGAGCTTGAGGCTCCTTCAAGACCTGCTTCGACATTCTGATGCAGCACTTGAGTTTGAGGCTGGTGGATGCTGTTGCCTGGCATTGCTTGAGTTTGATATCTGTGACAGGTAGGCTTGTTGTGCCTACTTGGCCAAAGAAGATAGGTGGGTGTGTTGGGACAACATGGTCAATGAGCACATGTAAGATCAATTGAATGGCAGAGATATAAATGTCTAGACAAACCCCGCCCTTTCTCTCTTGCTCTTGGATCTTCGGACCAGCCGGTTGCCTGGTTTGTTCTGTTCCCCAATCTCCAAGCAACACTACCTGTGAGACACCTTATTTTTGGACTGTGTTGCTGTGACTTGAGGTTCCTTCAAGTTCTGCTTTGCCATGCTCCTGGAATATACATATCTTGAGCTGGGGACTGTTGGACTCTGTCATCTGGCTGACTGTTGGTGACCTGCTTTGCTGTTTGCTGCTTGTGGCTGGATAGCCTGGATTGCTGTACAGAGGACTACTCGGCGGCCTTCAAGACTCAAAAGGCTGCCCGTGTACTAGTTGTCTCACACGAGTGAGTTGTACCGAGCCATTCGTACTGCTTTATAGATTAGCTAACTGCTTATTTCTATGTTATATATCTTCCTATCTATATAAATATCTAGAGAGAATTGTTAATGTCCTGTTGGTTTGTTTTTTTCTCTAAAGAACCCTAATGTAATATCCTATCTTGGCCTGCTCTGCTCTGCTCCTGAGCTACTGGGTGTTGTTTACCACCTACTGTTTGCTGCCTGTGGGCAGACTCTACCTGCTTTGCCCCAAAGAGGACTCCATTGTCTGCTTCCTTGACCTAAGACCTGACAGTCCATGTGAGTTGAAGGACTTACAATATAGTAACTGTTCCATGAAAGTGAGTTGAATTGATCCTTCTATATTGCTGTGTGGACTAATTAGCTCTTATATATGTCTTCTCACTATATGAATCTATCCTCATATATAAAAGTACAAGTGCATTGCTTTGTTTCTTTAAAGAACCCTGCCTAACACACATTCCTAATGCTGTGAATTTTTTTCATTTTTTGATAAGAATTAATGTCATTACAATCATGGTCATAAACCTGAGGATAAATGAGGATGAAGACCAAAAATAAAATACACTTCTCTGCCCCCTGCATAATTAATCACAGTCATCATTATCCACCCTTTTCCCTATTCCTCAGGATATTTGGTGAACAATTGAAATAATTTCAGATACATTTATTGAAGGTCTCTTTATAAATGCACAATATTTATCATTTTTATTATTGTGACAATAATTAGGCCATGCTCAGTATGCAGAAATCTTGATGAGAGTACCACTATTGCAAAACTACTTAGCTTGCACAATGGGATATTTCTGGGTGCTTTCAGAGAACTATTTTATATCATATTTTATCTATCCCTAGAGCAGATGAATAGAAGTGTCATCAAAGGAAGACATACAATCCAAATGGTGAAAATTGATGAGAGAAGTTGATGATGGTATATTTCTGTGAGGTGCTTTGGGACCAAGTTTATAGTCTATAAAGAGAGACCTGACCATCGGGAAGACTTTTTGTGCTCCTGTGGTTGTATAGAAATCACAAAGACTCTGGAGAATCTTGCCTATCAAGAAATCCTTCCGAGTCTTCTCAAATGTCATGAAGCATTTCCTGATCTTTCAGGTACTGCATACGCTCAGAGCATTTATTTGAGGTATGTTGTTATTTGCTTAATATGCCTGTCTTTCCCTCGCCCTGTCCATGTTCTCTTTATGGAAAATAATTATGTCAAACACTACTTTTAATATTTCTGCTCTTTACAAAAAATGATATTGAGGGTCTGATATGAGAAAGACCAATGATTATTAAGACCCTACATGTGAGAAATGGCAAATACAATAGTGGTCTTTTTGTTCATGCTGTTCTAGTCTAGTCCATTAAAACTGATAATCAAGGTTTTCAGCTTGCAAATCCAGTTAATTCTTACTTTTCCAAATACCATAGTGAGTTTTTAAATTATGCTCCATTCATAGATACTGATATATATATTTATAGAATGAATGCTCACGTACAAAGCAAGTCTATCAGCACCATTTCCCAAAAGTGAGTGAGCCTGCATGTCACATTTTAGCAATTCTTGCAATATTTCAAACTTCACACTTAATAGAAGTCATGACAATATAAACATTACTTTTATATGCACTGGGAAACCAAACAATGTAATTAATGTATTTTATTGTGGTGATCTGGAGGAGAACCACAATATCTCCCAACTCTGTCGGTAGTTATGTTCTACAAAGTCATCATGAACACTAAATTCACGAGTACAAAGTACTTGCTACGAAGAGAAATGCTGAGTTAGGTCCCTGAGAGTTTCTGGTCATAATATTTTAGCCAACCATTCACTATATAACCTTTTTTATGTTTCCTTTTTAAAAACACTATATATATATATATATATATATATATATATATATATATCTGATTCATTAACCTTGAACTCACAGCCAACAACATTATAGCTCATTCCAGAAAAGAGCATATATTTTCTTTGCAAGGCACATTCCAATACTCTTTTGTTTAGGGGCATTCCAAAATTCTTTTGTTGAGGAACGGTTTCCCACTATATTTAAGGACTATTTTAAGTACCATGACCACTTCAAAAGGGACATAATAAAAACATTTCATTACATAGAGAATGAGAAAAAAATGTTTGCCAACAGTACCAGGGCTGGAGTAAGAAAATAAAACATCATATTCATTTTTGTTTATTAACCTCACCTGGGAATGTGCACATTTGGCAACAGAAATGTTTTACCACGCTGAGTATGTTCACTAATGACCAAAACACATCGCCAGTACTGACTTGGCTTTACAAATAAATTTTACCCAACAGAACAATTCACAAGTGTAAAATCCACGAATAATGAATGTCAATTGCATTTTTCTCTTGAGCTCTAAAGGGGCACATGGGCTTCTACAGCGATAGGACTTCAGTTTGATCCCTACACATGTATATAGAGACACGGTCACTGTCATGGAGTTGATTCCAACCCAAAGACTCATAGAGGGGGAAATGAAAAAATCACACCCCCAAAACAACTCATAGTGACTCTATAAAATAGTATAAGACCACTGTTGTGCTTTTCTGTGATCATGCCTCTTTAAAAAGAATAGAAAGTCTTAATGTTTTCCTGTAGAGGGCCTGGTGGTTCTGAGCTGCAAATTTCACTTTAATAGCTCAACGTGTGACCCATGATGATACCGGGAAATGACAGAGAGGGAAAAATCTAGAACCATTCTTTCAAATGATATACTTCTGAAACCTTTTTGTTTTGTTTTGTTTTTACTGATCCACACCCATGTATTGCTACTCCAACAATGCAATGGCTATAAACTTCTGCACTACAAAACTGGGATGAATCTCAGCTGATATTAAGGGGAGGATTAATATTAAAGTCATTCAGGACTAATCATATCTCTAATTTTTATGTTATTTTTTATCATTTTATTGGGGGTTCATACTTCACGTATGACAATCCATACATGCACATATGCCAAGTACTTTTGTCATCATTTTCAAAATATTTTTTTCTTTTTCTACTTGAGCCCTTGACATCAGCTTTTCATATTTTCGCCTCGCTCCCTGCTCCCCCTCTGTCACTAACCCTTAATATTTTATAAATTAATAATATTCTGTCAAATATTACACTCCCCAATGTCTCCCCTTGTCCTCACCAGCAGAGGACTCCTCTGGTGACCTTCCTCCATATAGGAGGTTATATGTAGATCCTTATAATTGGTTCTTTCTACCCCACCCTCCCTCTATCCTTCTGGTATCTCCATTCTCACTACCAGTCCTGAGGGATTCATCTGTCCTGGATTCACTACATTTCCAGTTTCCATAGGTACATCTTTCAGTCCAGCTGGATTTGTAAGGTAGAATTAGGATCATGATAGTCAGGGGGAGGAAGCCTTTAAGAACTTGAGGAAAGTTGTATGTTTCATCATGACTGCATTGCACCCTGGCTGGCCCATCTTGTCTCTGAGACCCTTCTATAAGGGGATGTCCAATTGCCGACAAATGGGACTTGGGTCCCCACCCAGAACTCCCCCTCATTCACAGTGATGTGATTCTTGTTCCTCGATGATAGATGCCTTCTCCCTTTAAGTCCTTGGGATGTGATCATTACTCTTCTCCAATCAGGGCACAATATAGCACCTATGAAATATACAACATTCCTCTAGTTCTTTAATGTTTCCTACCCCCCACTATCATGACCCCAATTCTTTCTTACAAATCCAGCTAGATCAGAACATGTACATGGGTACAGACAAGAGCTGGAAACAGGGAAACCAGGACAGATGAACCCCTCAGAACCAACAATGAAAGTAGTGATACCAGGGAGTAAGGGGCAGGTGGGTGGAGAAAGGAGAAACCAATCACAATAATCCACATATAATTCACCCCCTCAGGGGGAGGTAACACAAAATGGGTGAAGGGAGACATCAATGTAAGATGTGCAAAAATAATAATAAATTTATAAATTATCAAGGGTGCATGATGGAGGGAGTACAGGGGAGGGGGGCAGTGAGAATCTGATACCAAGGGCTTAAGTAGAGAGAAAATGTTTCGAAAATGATGATGGCAACAATTGTACAAATGTGCCTGACACAATAGATGTATGTGTATATTGTGATAAGAGTTGTATGAGCCCCCAATAAAATGATTTAAAAAAATCATTCAGGAAGTTTTTTTTTAATCAAAGTATATTCTGCACTTTCCCCCAACAATAGAAAGGAACTATCAATAGATGGGGATGCTGTGTTGGAAGAAGTGATGTTTTGTGGCCAGGGAACCCTGTGGTACTTCTCCACCTGAGTGGGCCTTGGTAAGCAAAATAATTGCATGCACTTATATGCTAAAGGGTGTGCTTTAGTGATTTATCACAAATGTAATAGATGTCCTTACATCTGGTTCATGTGGTCATGTTTTACATTCACAATAATCCTGTGGCATAGATACCATTATTTTCCGTATTTTATACATGACAAAACTAAAGCCATGGTTTGCTTCTAAATAAATGGTTAAACCTGTGCTTGAGCCAGGTAACGGGGAATGAGTGGGTACTTAGGAGAACCATGCTTTCACTATCATGGGCAAGTCTGGCATCCTCCCCGCCCCCTCCACCTTTGCAGTCAGGTGAAAACAATGATCATAGACCAATAATTGGGAAGAAAGCCAGGAACACATCCAGTCCAGAGAAAGCAGGCCCCTTTTATGAGTTTCCAGATTGCCTTGCACCCTCTCTTCCTCCTCCACCTCCTTACTGAACTTTGTTTGTGATTAGAAAGCACCGATCCTCATTAAAGTCCACCCCTCCATCCTATTGGCACAAATTGAAACTAGCAGTGGCCCATGCAGTGAACTCAGTAGGATCCCAGCTAATCATTTTTGCAAATTGAAAAATAGGCTTTTTCTTCATAGGCACCATCTGTACCTTCAGGACATGCTTATTAACACGTTCTCTCCTGAGCCATCCATGCCACTGAAAATAACTGGAAACAAAGGTTACCGAACTTCTCATTTATCTAGTCTCTGGGAGTTTCTAAAGGGCTTCAAGCAGCCAGCAGCTCATCTGACCACTACAGCAAAATGATGAACTCTGAGATATTGCTACTATTTCTATCTTAGATATGAGACTACAGAGGATCAGAGGCTTAAACTAATATGTCCATTGCACTATATATGCACTTTATAAGCTCTTCACATGTTGCAATAAAAATCACAATGGTCTAAAGCATTTTCATTCTAGTGAAAAGAGCCAACACTGATATTACATATAATTTACATCTGGTATTGTTTGAGTTTCATAGTGTCTGTATCATTGTTTTCATCTAATTATCTCAATTCTCTCACGAGGTCACTTGCTGTTATTATCTCCACTCAATGATCAAAGAAATGAGAGGCAGGAAAGTCAAGCGGCATTTCAGGTCCCAAATCAAAGTGGATTTTAGAGCCCAAGCAGTTTGATGCTAACTTTATATTATTAGCCATGATTTTACATGCATCATTACATAGCTGACTAGTTTCAGGGCTTTCCCAGAGCATATCATCTGGATTCTGACCCAGACCTTCAGCACAGGACTGACTCAGACCCTCAACAAAGGACTGACTGGTTTACAAACTCAATTTTCTGGATTATCTTCAATGTGGTTTTCTGCTTTACCATTTGGTTCATGACCAAGTGAACAGGGCTTTGACATACAAAGGGAACTGCCTTAAACCCAGGCCCCCTGCTCAGAAGTTGGATAGCCATGGAAAAGACCAACCCTTTGATTCATTCTCAAATGAAAGACACTCTCAATAACTTTGTTCAAATAATTCAAAAAAGTTTTAAATATATATATATATATATATATATTTGTATATACATATAAATAAATATATTTCACAATGCCAGGTACAGAGTATGCAAAGCACAGCTACTTCTATTGATGAGATTAAAAAATGATATGTCCTTAAATGATAGGACATTACACTCCCAAATTAAACTCACTGCCATTTGGACTCTCAGCGACCTTATGGAGCAGAGTAAAACTGCTCCTGTGGTTTCTGAAATCACTCGGAAGTACATCATTTTCCTGTGGAGGAATGGGGCTTTGAACCTTGGGGTTAGCAGCCCACCCCAGGGAACTTGTGTCTTTAGACTTCTTGGACTTCTCCAATTGTTTCCTATTTTTGTCTCTACCTCTCCATGAATTTGTGATATGATCAAACCCCAAGGAAGTTGAACAAACCCCAGAAACCCACAGGGATTAAATCTCTGAACACTAGAGGTGATCATTTGAACAATGGTCCTCAAGGAAAAAAGGGAATTATCTGGAGGGCTGAAATCCTTATACAGAAGCTCAGTGGCTGCTTGGAGCTGAAATTGCTCCATTACCAACTTTTTTCATACTTTCAAACCATAAGCAAACCACACCTTTGAGATGGATTAAATTAAAGGGTTCAGCAAATCTCTTGGAGAGCAGGGCTTCAAAATGGCTCCTTCTAGTCCATCCCTCAGGTGAGAATTTGCATTCCCATACTACATATACTGAATCTCTGTTTTAACAAGATTCCATGATAATTTTTCATATTCATGAAAATGACCTGGGTATATAAGAATCACCCAAAAGCATATTAAACTGTAGATATTAGTTCAGTATATTAGAGGCAGAAATGCAAATCCTCAGCAGGGAATCAAACTGGAATTAACTGGTATAACGTCCTGTTTCTGAGATATATTATGTGCAGTTCATAATGCTGAATAATAAGGATGACAATGTTAGTGACAATACCATGTCTGGAATACCTGTTAAGCAGAGGAGACCTAGTGGCTAGTGGCATAGTCCTTATACGTTGGACTGCAGTCCTCAAGGCCCACAGTTCAAAATCACTAGCTGCCTAGAGGAAGAAAGACGGGACTTTCTACTTCCGTAAGCAATTACAGTCTTGGGAACTTGCAAGGGCACTTCTACCCTGTCCTGAAGGATCAACATGAGCTGGCACTGCCCAAATGGCAGTGACTTTGCTTTGATTGTGACCTAGATATTCAGTGTGTGTTTCACTTTCACTATCAAGCTGAATTCTAGTCATATATAATGACATGATGTAATACTTCCACTTAAGATGAAGCTTAAGAAGGACACACCCTGTGTCTAAGATCGCACAGTAAAATCCAGCACCAGATTATATCACAACTTTAATAGAGTACAGTGCCTCTTTGAATTCGTTGTGCTTGTTCAGGGGCTGATACATGATCCCCAGGACCTTTCGAAAGACAGACCCCCAAGTCAATGTAGCATCCCGGTACCTAAGGTACTGTGTGGGAGGATAGGGCGGTGAGGTCCGAAGGCATAAAGACAGGCTTGCCTCTGACAACTTTCTGATGAAAAACATGTTCTCATTATTGTTAAGTGCTTTCAGGTGGGTTCACAATCCTAGAGACCCGATGTACCACAGAAGGAGACATTTCCCAGCCCTACTCCAGACTCACAATTGTATTTATGTTTGAGTCCGTCCTTGCGGTTACTTTGCCAATACATCTTGGAGAAGACCTTCCTTTTTCCTCTTCTCCTCTACTTTAGTAAGCATGAAGCTCTTCTCCAGGGACTGGTCTCTCCTGAAAGCATGTACAAAGTATGGGAACACATTCATACCATCTCCCCTCACCTAAGGAGCATTCTGACTGCACTTCTTCAAGACAGACCTGTGTGTTCTCAATGCAGTCCCTGGTACTTTCAATATTCTTCACCCGGTCCCTAATTCAAATGCATCATTTCTGCTTTGGTTTCCCTTATCCAATGTTTACTTCTTATATGATACACAAGATGGAAAATATCGTTTGGGTCCGGTGCACCTTAGTTCTTAAGGCAAGGCCTTTGTTTTTCAACAATTTAAAGAAGTCTTCTGCAGTAGATCTACCTAATGCCATATTTCATATGATCTCTTGATTGCCTTCCATCAGCATTGATAGTAGATAGAAGCGAGAGAATGTCCTGAATATCTTTCATCGTCAATCATTTCCCTGTTTATCGTTGCCAGGTTGTAAAAATTTTAGTCTTCTTTACTTTGAGCTGTGATCCACAGTGAAAGCTACACTTCTTTGTGTCCATCCCCACAGACTCCTCACTTTCAGCCAGCCAGTGGGAGATATGCATATTATAGAGCAAGAGGAAATGAAGAAAGAAAATAGCATATAGCTTAGAATGTTTTATGCCATTTGATTCTCTAAACCATCAGTTCTCAACCTGTAGGTCGTGACATTTTTGAGGTGGTCAAATGACTCTTTTCACAGAGGTTACCCAACTCATAGCATTAGCAAAATTACAGGTATGAAGTAACAATGAAATTACTTTTATGGTTGGGGTCACCACAGCATGAGGAAGTGTAATAAAGGGTGGCAGTATTAGGAAGGTTAAGAACCACGGCTGTCTACACTACTCCATCACTCTTTTTCAGAAGAGTGAATGGAAGATACATCCATTGGTATCTCCATCACCTCCCAGGTCTCCTGGGAGTTTATCTACAATCTCTGGATCAGTTCTGCAACCAGTGAAATTGGGGTATATGCCTTAAATTATTCTCTGCAGCTAAGGCTCAGCAACTCAGAATACAGAGGTTTTCATTCCTCCAAAGGCAACCTTCAAACAATGAGGAGGGGGAATCAATGAGTGAGCCTCTCAGCATCATGCCCCTTAGAACACACGTTCCAAAAAGCCTTCTCACCTATTCCTCAGAGAACCACAAGCAGAACTGAGTGGCACATGTCCCTCCCTATCCTCACCCTTTATTTACACATCATGCACTCATCTCCTAAATGAAATATCAGTACCCACGTTCTTGCTTCACCATCTGCTTTGGAGAAAATGCAATTTTAAAATAGGAGAGATTCCTTATTAAGGATATCATGATTTCATTTGTCAAACTATCTATACGCAGAACACATTTTTAACTTTCCTTCTCTTGCATGTTTACTGCCTGTTGACTCTAACTGATCAATCAGGGAAACATCAGCCTTTTTGCTGGAGGCACTGAACTCGATGCTGATAATACACAATGAAACAACTGATGCCAGACTCAGGGCCAGAAGAGGCCTAGAGTCAACAGGGAGAGAAGGGTGACTCTGCTGTCTCAATTAGAAAATAACATGAAACAGCTTGTAATCATGACTTGAGTCTGAGAGACAGCTGCTCTGCATGCCACAAAACTTTAGAGACAGCAGAGAAGAGTAGAAGCTCTAAATAATGCAGGTCTCTCCAGATGTACCATGTGGAGGTTTCCTGTATTCTGGGGTTTACAAGATGTAAATTGCCTCTGGTCTTTAGTGTCCATCAACCCCAGTCACAGCAAGTTCCAGCTCAACACATAGGAGCCTGGAAAGGCAGGGAAAGAATAACAAATCGAATAACTTATCACACCAAGTGAGAGTTTCCTATGGAAGATTGGTTTAACCATTGAAAAGACAGACATGTGATGCTTTGGCTTGAAGAATGATAAAAGCAAACACATTACTCTGTATTGGATACCTCTGTGATATTACTTGACAGGCACTGATTCACAAGTAACCTAAAAATTGAAGACATCACATACTCAGTTCAGATAGCTGTTAATGCCCAGAACTTTTACTCACAAGGTTTGATTCACAACCAATTGCCAGCCTCTGTGACTGAGATAAATGTGAATGTGCCCATTTGCTAATCTCTGTACTTTCAAAATAAATCCCATTTATAGCAATTTATGAAAGACCAAATTCATATTCCTTGTACCTAGATGATGGGAAAACCCAAGGGACAAAAGGTCCAGGAGCTACCTGGTTTCAAGGCTGCAGAATAGCTCTCTCTGTTGAGGGAGGGGAAGACTGGCCATCAATGCAATGTGACCCTGCAAGTAAGGACCAGTGCTTCTTGCACTGACTCCACATGGTTTGAGCCCTGAGATATCTGCCTTAAAAGAAATCCAATAAATAAAATATCATTCAAATACTTGCACTGACCACAAAATGCAGTAATGAAGAAATTGAAATATTCTTACAACACCTTCGCATAGAAATTGATCAACTACCCAATAAAGATTTCTTGACAACTTTTGGCAACTGGAATGCAAAAGTTGAAAACAAAGAGGAAGAAAGAGTAGTCAGAGATCATGAACTCAGTGACAGAAACAAAGCTGGGGAACGCCTGATAGAATTTTGTGATATCAATGTGTTATAGGAAACACATTTTTTTTCAAAACAAAAGGTGACTACACACGTGGACTTCTGCAGATTGATTACACAGAAATCAAACTGTATCTATGGGAAGAGATGACGGAGATGCTTACTATCGGCAGCTACAACCAGGCCAGGGTGCTGAATGTGGGACAGATCACTGGTTGCTCAAGTATAAAACCAAAACACAAATTCACTGCTCTCAAGTGAATGCTGATTCATAGGAACCATCTGTGGGTTTCTGAGATGGTAACTATTTACAGGAGTACAAAGCTCACTCTTTCTCTTGTGGTGTTCTGGGGGTGTCAAACTACTGCCATAGAGATTGCAGGACACTCACCCACTAAGGCTCATATGCAAGTTCACAATCAAGCTAAAGAGAAATTTAAACAAGTTCCTGAAAGCCAAAATAGAACTTTGAATCTATCCCACCTGATTTTTACAAACATCGCAGGAACAGATTTGATACATTAGACACCATCATGTGATGAGCTGTGCAAGGGCATCAAGACCATGATTTTTGAAGATAGCAAAAGGTCAGTTAAGAAGACAGGAAAGGCAGAAAAGATGAAAGTGGATGTCAGAAGAGGCTCTGCAATTTATTCTTCATCACAGAGTAGCTAAAGCAAATGGAAGAAAGAGTGAAGTCGAGGAGCTGAAAAGAAAATATCAAAGGGCAACTAGAAAAAGCAAAGCCAAATATTATACTGAAATGTAAAAAGTCTTAGGATTAGAAAGCCAAAAGGGAAGATACATGCTCACCATATCAGAAACTGAAAGAACTCAAGAAAAAAATCAAGCCTTGAGTTGTGATCTTGAAAAATTCTATGAGCAAAATATTGATCGATGCAGGAAGTATCAAGAGAAGATGAAAAGAACACACTGATTCAAGGCATCTGAAAGAACTAGATGATATATCAACAGCATTTCAGGTAGTAGAGTATGTCTAAGAATGAATGGTGTTGAAGGAAGAAGCTCAAGCTGCACAGAGTGCATTAGCCAAAAGCAAGGCTCCAGGAGTTGAGGGAATACCCATTGAAATATTTCAACAAGCTTATGAAGCACTGGCAGCACTCACTTATCTATGCCAGAAAATTTGGAAAACAGCTACTTGGCCAACTCACTGAAAGAGATCCATACTTTTACTCATTTCAAAGATAGGTTTACCAACAGAATGTTCACACTATATAACAGTATCAATGATATCAATGATATTGCATACAAGTAAAATTTTGCTGAAGATTATTCAACAATGATTGCTGCAGTTCATTGACCAGGGACTGTCAGAAGGTCAGAGTGTATTCAAAAGAGGGTATGGAACACCACTGCTCATGTTAGATGGATCTTGGCACAAATCAGAGTACCAAAAAGATGCTTACATATTTACAAGGCCTTCTCTTTTCTGAACCATGTTAAACGTGTACAGCATTGGGAATAATGGGAAATCAAGAACCCTTCGCTGTGCTCATGAGGAATTTGTACATTGGTCAAGAGACAATTGTGCAAACAAAACAAGGAAAAAGTGCTTGGCTTAAAATCAGGGAAAATAGTAAAAGGTTGCATCTGTGAACCATACTTATTCATTCTGTATCCTGAGAAAATAATGAACAAAGCTGACTTAGATGAGAAATTATGCCTCATATGCACGTGAAAGTTCCAAAGTGAATAAGGAAGATCAAGGAAGAATCAGTGTGCTTGAACCGTGGTGGAAGACTATTGAAAATAACATGGGTTGCTGAAAGAATAAATAGGGATATCTTAGAAAAAGTAGGGCTGGAATGCTCCCTAGAGTCAAGAATGATAAGACTTCCTTACATACAGTGGGGATGTTGTCAGGAGAGAGGAGCCCGTGGGGAAGAGCATCATGCTAGTTGAAGGGGAGGGGCAGAAAACCCGCAAGGAAGCCCTTCAAGGAGAGGGACTAGCATACTGGCTGCAACACTTAGCCCAAGTATAGAAATAATGGTAAGGATGGCATAAGACAGGACAATGTTTCCTTTTTTTGTTCATAGAGTTGTTACAGGTAGGAACTGACTCCATCAAATCCAATGACAATATTTGCTTCTGAAAAATGTACCATTGGAAACCTATGAAACATAATTTTACTTAAACTTATATGGGGTTGTTGTGAGTCAGGATAAATTCAATGACCAATGATCCCTGTGTTGGGCTTGAGGAGGAGAACATTTGGGAGTCATATATATTGTGAGGAAGGGAGGATAGTCTGTGCAAACAAAACTGCCCAACACAGAAGAGTGCTCAGAAAGGATGTGGTGTGAGTCCAGGGAGCAAGAAGGAAATGATGAGAAATAGATGGCGAAACAAGATGCATCGCAGGCCCTAAGGCCTTATAAAGGGGGGCAAGAAGGTGGGCTTTATTTTATAGGATTTGAAGGTGTTTAACAATGTAAGATATATTTTCATAAATATTTCTCTGAAAGGAGTGACGAAGACACCCAATCAGATTCATAGGAATATTATGTACCATCAAGAACACATACACACACACACACACACACACACACACACAAAAGGGCTGCGCCCCGGTGGCGTAGTGGTTGTGCACAGGACTGCGGCCCACTGGGATGGAGGTTCAATTCCAGCAGTGGGGCTGGGCCTCCTACTCCCACCACCTGAGGGCAGTGATGCCCCCCCCCCACCAAAATAAAAAAAAAAAAAGAACACAGACACACACACATGCACACCATATAAGAATTATTCTTTTTCTTCCCTGGAGGTTTTTTTCTTTTAATCACAGAAGGCAAAGCTGTTATTATTGTCAGCATTCTAGGTGGCCAAAAAAATCCACTGGATTTCACTGAGTCAAGAAATGAGAAACTAGAAAAGGACAGATGAAAATCAACTTTTAAGTAGCAATGGAGTATTTAAGAAATTTTATTTGATGACCCTTATTTTTTTTCAGTGTGAGAGGAGGAATAGCACCTATAGCCAAGGATGAAACTATCAATTATGCTGAGCAAGTTTGACTCTGGAGAATGCAAAAGTAACGAAAGTAGAAATGGAAGTGGGTGGAGTGGGTTGGACAAGAGTGCCACATTCCACAGTGTATCATGACGGGAAGAGTAAGCATTGCTACAGAGCGAAGCATCTAAGTCTTCTACTGTCCCTTTACTCAAGCAATGAAACGTGGTGTAAGGACCCAGGGCTAGAGACCTACCTGTGCTTTGGTCTAAGTGATTAACAAATTGAGGGCACTACAGAATAAGTGATGATAATATTATAACTGTACCAAAATATAATATTGAGTGCAATACACCTTTGGGAAATTTTCAGAGATTGACCTTAATAAAAAAGTGGGTGCAAATATCACACTCAATAAATAACATAAAATGGTTTTTATGACAATTAAAAATCAAGTCGTTTTCAGTTTTAGTTCCATTTTTAGTACCTTATACAAAATGTAACCTTGTTTGGATTTTCTAAACTCTTAAAACCTTGACTTCTCCCCTAGCAATATAGACTGCCACATGATTTATGAAACTGGAACAATTGTTGTGCATCTACCTAAGAAACTTATATCTAGCCATCTAACTTCAGAGAACCGCTGGGGTAGGAGTCAGCCAGCGCTAGGCAAAAGTGTCACTGAGAGCACTTCAGGCACCAATAACTCCATCTCTCACAGTGAGACAAACCAACCACTCTGTCATCTAGTCAATTCGGATTCATAGTGACCCTATCGGACAGAGGGGAATGGCTCCCATGGGTTTCTCAGAGAAAACTCTTTAAGGTAGTAGAAAATCTCGTCTTTCTCCCATTACAGAGAAAAGGATAGCCAACTCTGTGTGGTCAGACAGAGCATTCCTTCTCATAGCAAGCCTAGCCTCTGCTTGTGCCAGATGATGCAGGCCATGAGACACTCACCTCTGGGAATTCAAAAACTCAAGGTGTAGTTTCTGTAGCTTTCATCCAATGTGAGGCACCAACTGGAAGTTGAAGGGTAGCTTAGAGAGAACTCAGGTGGTTTAACCCTCTGGCTAACTGTGTGCCCGCCCATGCATTTTCAGCCGCAGTGGTTCTTGGACCAGAACTCTTCCTTGGCAAAGCTTCTCCTTGTTACAGCTTTCTGTGATCCACATTCCGGCCCAGCAAGTTGTGTTCAATGACCAATACTTAGTATTGCTTTTTAGACTGGTTGACTATCTTACATATTCACAGAGGCATCATTTCGAGCGTCAGTTATTAACACACAAGGCACAAAAAGCATAGAAGCCGAGCTGATCAATGAGCGGGTTTGACACAGTGGCTCCAACAATGGGCTCAACCACCAGGACAATCGTGAGGGTGCTGTAGGATTGGGCAGTGTTTCCTTCTGCTTTGCATGGGGTCCCTGTGGGGGGAACCGATGCTCTGCCACCGAGAAATAACATTGGTATGCTATATAGGCGACTTTGTTCTTGTCATTTGTGTCTGTGAGGTTGAACTAAATAATGACATTTTTGCCGTAACTTAATCTTTATCTAAAGATGAATGTGTAGCTAAAGCATACACAAAATCACTGAATTCAAAGTTCTGTCTCATTTCATTCTGGTTAATTTAACTCAACAAATATACTTAGGCATGCAAGGGAAAACAAAATAGAATATTCTCAGTGGACACTTTTCTTAACGAAAATTATAGAATTCACAAACAATGCCAGGCAAAAGCTGTTGAACGAACTTAGAAATATTAAGCATTACATTTTCCTTGGCTGTCATACACATTTTAGAGGCGAATAGAAGCCCAATGTTTCTGCTCTGTGACTGATACACCTGGAAAAACCCTTGTGCATGGTCAACACAGGACATGCAGCTAGGTCTGCTTGGTGTTGCCTTTGCAACTGGGCAAAGTGAGGCCAGGAAGCCCTTTGATCATCTTAAGGTGGCCCTGATCTGTAGACCCAGGAGCACTTAGCAAACTTAAAAATAAAATCTGTTACTTCGAAATATTCTTTGTTATTCACATCCACAACCTTAAGTAATATTGGCTGCTCAATATTCTTTACTTGCTTAGGATTAAAATAGCAGATGAGTCATTCAGCAGTTATCAATAAAACGTAGGATGTTTTTAAACCTTCATCTCAGTCTCAAATATTTCCCAGTCTGTGTAGAGAAAACTATGTTCTTACCCTATGTGAATAGGTAGGAACTTGGGTTTTGCTTTTTGCGTTTTTTTTAATGAAATGGAAAAGAGTGTGGTAGCGATGTGCTCAAATTTAAATTTATCCACACTGATCTTACAGAAAGGTATAGTTTACAGTGAAGCCAAAAATCCATTTATGAGTCTGTATACAAATTCAGCCTCCATTAAATTCCTTCTGGCAACTAACTACTACCCTCAGGCAGAGAGCATTAGAGAGTATGTTGGTGTCACTGTCCTCGTTGATCCAGGGAAGAGTGCCTTAGCCCTGGGGACTACAAAAAGGTACCAGGTGTACCTCTAACAGAAGTTGGGGTGTGAGGATCCAGGGGAATGAGTGACATCGTGACTGCGCATAGTCAGAAGGCGCTGAATCAATCTTGTACGTTCCTTTGTCTAGCAAAATGTGCACGCCCTGGGACCAATGAAAATGGTCCTGTTCTCACGTCTCTAGTCTCAGCTGAAACTGTGATGCATTGATCTTCCTTTAAAGCTGCTTTTGTGACAGAATCCTTTGCCCTTCCCTGAATCTCTAAAACTCTTCAACGTCATTATGACTTCATGCTTGTGGTCTCCTTCATCCAGAAGAAGTGTCTTTGTGTTGTCTTTTCCTGTCTAAGACTTAATATGAAAGTTCTCTTTAAATCGTATTTGATATTAATTGTTTCTTCTAAAACAATATTGTAGTGCACACATGAGTACCTACAAAATTATTGCTATAAAATTACATAAATCCTTATTAAACCAAGTATCAAAGCACGATACTATTGTTCCTCAACATTCCTTGAGGAACTCTGTGTTCTTCAATGAATATAACAAAAAAGCAATCTTGGCATCTGAGAGTGACTCAGATTGTGTTCTTGTAAACATTTTATTTCATTGAGTTAGGGCAGGGATCTGCAAACTCTCAAGACTGAAGAGCCAATCCTGTTCCTCCTAACAACTTTAAAATCACTCCAGAGTCTAAAATGTGATTTTCCAAACTCATGAAATCACCATGATCTGAAGTGATAGCCTTCAATTGTTTCCAATGTTCCTTCAGAGTCACACGTTCACACTGCAAGAGACACATAGGGCTCGTGAGCCGCAGTTTGCTGACCCCTGTGTTAGCAGCAATGTAGGACTTTCTTTTTAGAGTGGCTGGGGTAAGGTTTGTAAACAAAAGTTTTGTAAGACATTTTTACGCTCAATATAATTGTCCTGTCATGATGTGAGTGGCCAGGGAGCTTTGGTACAAGTTTCTTACCCTTTTTTTTATCACCAATAAAGTTTTAATGCTTAATTTTTTCTTATTAAGATTCCTTGATTGTGCTTTGTCTTTTGAGAAAAATACACATCAATATGACCTAATGTAATCTCCCAAAAGTGTTTCTACCTATTAATTTGGGTGAAAAAAAAACATGATTACTTAGGGATGTCTAAAAATAGTCACCATAAGTTTTTAAAGCTGATTTTCCTGCTGTGAAATTAAGGGGTCAGCAGCTCCCCTCCTAAGCTATTACTTTCATTGTATCTCTTTTTGAAGTTATCTTCATGAAAATAAGATAAGTATATTAGTGTATTGGGAGAGCACTTGTCTTCAGCCACTGAACATAGGGGCGTGCGTAAACACTGTTTTGAAAGTAAGCCTATGCATATGCTAACTGGAACACTTACAGAAATACTTCTTTACTTATATATATATATATAATTTATTTTTATGTGACTGTATTTCTCACTATGAAACATAATGATGGGGCTGAGCCCCGGTGACGTAGTGGTCGAGTGCGGGACTGCAGCCCACTGGCTTGGCGGTTCAAATCCAACAGCAGCTCTCCAGGGGCAATGCTGGGCCTCTCACTCCCACCAGAGGGCAGTGATGCCCCCCCCAAAAAAAACAAACAAAACACAAAAACAAAAACAACAACAACAAAACATACTGATGCTGAATAGGCTTATATGAGTACTAATTATTTAACTATCACTTGCTCCAACCAGATATAAATCCCATGAAATTATAGAACATATCCATCTAAAATATGACTATGCAAATTGTACTAACAAAAGAAGAAGAAGATGGTGGCGACTGCCACTGCTGCTGTTTCAGGCATTCCAATAGGATAAGATAGCATTTTATCTAGGAAAAAAATCATGAACACTATAACCCAAATACATAAAGACTACTATAAGGATAAAGGCTTATGCCAGATCAAGTGGAACTGAGAATCAAGAAGAGACACTCATATGTAGAAGAGTTTATATAGAAGAGATGTTGTATATTAAGAAAACAGCCCAGCCCAGTCCAGATCAAGTTCATAAGTATGATATTAGCCTGTAGGTCTGATACCAGTCTATCAGTTCCTCTTCTGACTCATGCAACACATGCAATGACACCGAATGCACAAAGATCACAGGCCAGTGGGTAGAAAATCTTGTGGATTCAGTGGAAGTGGAAACATCTCAATGCTGTCAAGCGTCTCCACATGGCTCCCCCAGCTCCAGGGTCCAGGTTGCCATCAATGTGTTTTCATGAGACTAAATCAACAGGAATGTCTCCTAAGAGGTGCAGCAGAGAGTGCTTGTGTGCCGCCTCCAGTGAGCTATGTATCTTCATGGTGCCCCCAAATGAGGGCATCAAAACGCAAACTGATTACAGGTTACAGGTCCACCCTTTCATTCTTAAGTCTCAAGTTGACAACAGATTATGTAACTAGCACACAGCACTTCTAGATAACTCTGAGTTCAGACTCAGAATCTCTGGAGAGGTGGAGCTGGAGGGTGTAAAACAGTGGTTCTTTTGAGAAATGCACAGAACTAAATCATTGGTTCTTTCTGATTTATACCCACAGAGAACTGCAAAGGTATTTCCTATTTCATCCCATCCAGTAGAGTTGCCTCAAGATTAGTTCCTAATCTTGAAAAGTGATGTTGGCACACCCAGAAGGTAGGTGATTACCATCTTCTAACTTGCAAGATTCTTTTGCCCATGGATTAATGTCCTAAGGTTCCTTTGAGGTTAGGATGACAAGATTTCATATCACATACTTTGGACATGTTGTCAGTAGAGTCCAGTCCCTGAAGAAGGACATGATGCTTGGGAGAAGGGTAGCAAAAGAGAGGAAGGCCCATGATGGAACAACTTATGAACAAAGTGGTCCACAGTACTGGCTCCAATCAGAGCCAAAGTGACCAACTCCTCCCCTAGAGATATGTGCTACAACAGACAACACTAAACTTGCAGTTGGGGAGAGGGGCCAGTCTGCCAGGTCCATATGAAGCAAACCAAGATGGGAAAAAAGAGAGTAAAGGACTAGACCTCCAACTGGCACACCAAGCTCTGAAGATGACCTCCTGCACAGAGCTACAAAGACACAGAAAGGACTGTAGGACAGACAAAAGCTCAAATATGATGCCTCCTTACTGGAGCATGCCATGTCAAAAGAAAATACTGGGGGCACATGGAGAGGAGTGCATGCAGCTGACATCATCCCCCCCACACACACACAGTGGGGCAAACCAAGAAGGAAACATAACAGAACTGCAACAGGAGCAAAGCAAAGTCACAAAACCTCTTAGGAGCCTCCAAAATAGACTTTATATTAGGAGGGTCAGTTCCCAGATACCCCAGGACTGGTACAAAATAGTCAAAAAGTTCAACAGACAGTCCTGGAATTGCGTATGCCTTTTCATTTTTATCTGTAGCTTTTTCTTTTCTTTTTAGTTTTTTCTCTTTTCATTCATTTTTTTGTTTCCTTTTTGTTTTGTCTCTGTTTTTCTTGTTTTGCCTACCAATATAAAATAGGCATGGAAAGCAAGCCAAAGGAGAAAGCAACAGGACTGAGGACTTTGGAGGGACCTGTTGGGAGCTGGAGACCGGGGGAGTTATCTGTGGGCAAATGACACCACAAAGAGGTGAACAACCAGGGAATTAAAAGCAACATTGAGTGGAATGTAGCCTTTTCCCTGGTGTTAGAGCAATACAAATCTAACTGAAAGGAATTACTAAGGGACAGAAGGGCAAAGGTGATCGTGGGGCAGGACGAAGGGGAAAGGAGACACAAGGAAGATCTAAGAAGCAAAGCTATAGATATGGGTATATACATAGGTGTGCATGTATGTACATCTATTAATTCATAAGAATACGATATTGTTCTAGGTACATATATTTATATGACAATGCTTTAAGGACATGGATGGACTGTGGGACTCTGCTTCACTAATAATATCCCATAACCCCCGGGGGGAGGAATAACGAATGTGGATGAAGGGAGAGGGCAGTCCACATAAGACATGAAAACAACAATGATACATAAGTTATCAAGATGTCATGAGAAAGGAGGAAAAAAAGAGGAGCTGATGCCAAGGGTCCTAATAGAAAGTAAATATTTAGAAAATTAGATGGTCACAGATTACAGCTATGCTTGATACAACTGATGTATGGGTTGTTTGAAGAACTGTAAGAGTCCCTAGTAAATGGTTTAAATAAAAAAAGGGGAAAGTTCTTGATAATGTGGATTAGCACAGTGGCAGCCACAAAGGGCTCAAACATTAAAACAATTGTGAGGATGGTATAAGACTGTCTAGTGTTCCATTCTGTTGTACAAAACTATGCTATAAGTCAGAACCAACTCCACCTCACCAGCAGCATCACGTGCTTTCGCATGGAGTCACAGAAGGCAGACTAGATTGGGGAAGCCATCCCAAAAACAACAACAAAGAGAGACTCATAAAGCTAAAACAAAAACAGGGCAAAGATTGCCTACTATGTGACAGACATAATCAAAGAACTTCTCTTTCAGTTAGAAGGGTCACAGAAGTTGGTAAGAAAAAAAGGCATAAAACTTCTCCTAATTTATGATTCTAATCATTCTAATTAAAAGAGGTGGGACTGGACAATTTTAGTTAATTGCTTTTGTTTTAATAATGAAAAAAAAACATTTGTGTTTCTGTTCTTTCAAGTTTACACTCTTTAGGGTAAAAAGAAATATCAAATATCATTCAAATGGAGACAATTGTTTCAACATTTTCATTAATTTTTATTATGTACTACCACTTGTCTGACAATCTATTTTCATATGGTGGCTTGAGTGTTGCTATGATTCTAGAGACTATGTCACCAGTATTTCAAATGCCAGCTGTGTTAGTCTGAGTTGACTAGAAAACAAATTCATAAATATGCATATGTGTGTAAGAAAGAGGTTTACGTACAAGAGAAATTGAATATTGAGCAAACATCACTGCCCAGTCCAGATCAAGTCCAAGAGTTCAATAATAGCCCATGTGTCTGATTCCAATGTATAAATTCCTCTTCTGGCTCACACAACACATGCAATGACACCAACTGCGGGACTATCACAGGCCAGTGGATAGAAAATCTTGTGTATCCAGCGGTGGCAGAGATATCTCATTGCTGACAGGGGTCTCCGCATGGCTGCTTCAGATCCAGGACTGGCATAGTTTCATATTTCTTATCAACAGCAATGTCTCATAGGAAGTGTGCATATATCCTGCCTCCAATGAGCAATTTATCTCCTTAGCGCCTCCAAATGAGGTCCTCAAGCTGTGATCTGATTGACAGGTTAACCCCCACCCCATTCACTCTTAAATCTCAAATTGACAACAGCTTGTCTAACTACCACACCAGCAGAGTCATCCATGAGGAGCAGGTTTCAGTGGACTTTCAGATTAAGAATATATTGTGAAGAAGAAATATGACTACATTGTTGAATAGGACACCACATTACTCTGTGAACTTTCACATTAGTCATAGTAACATGTTCAAAATATTTTTCATTATTAAATTGCGTTGTCTCAAAGCCTATGAATATCACTACATTATTAGAGTCTGGAATTAGAGCCTAAAATTAGAGTCTTTTGCATAATTGTATGTTTTTAACACTTAAAATGAAAAAGATATATATATGTGTGTGTGTGTGTGTATATATATATAAATATACTACAATAAAGATGCAGGAGGTGGGAGGGAGCACTAGAAATGCTTGTGATTGCACAACTCATTTTTAAGTCTATTTCAGTCATGGGGAGAGGGAGCATGCTCTAAGAAAGAAGTGGTAGTAATTGTGCAATTTCTGTGGATGTGATTGAATGATTGAACTCTTCTGCTATATGATATTTAAAACATCTGCTAATAAAACTGTTGAAAACTGAATTTAAGAGCAACAAAAAATGCATCAAGAATTTATCAACTGTAGAAACAAAGTCTACTATATGCAAGTGCATACATAGCAATGTTTGTACCTACTCTCCTCTTACCCATATTTTTTGTTTTTTGGGGGGGCATCACTGCTCTCTGGTGGTGGGAGTAGGAGGCCCAGCCCCACTGCTGGAATTGAACCTCCGTCCCAGTGGGCCGCAGTCCCGTGCACATACACTACGCCACTGGGGCTCAGCCCCATTATATTTTCATTTGTAATTTCTCACTTAAACAATAGTTTAAAAATCTGTTATCAAGCTATCTTGCACTTTAATGATGAAAGTCTAATATGAGTAAATGCTGAAGTGGAAGGTCAGAGTAACATGGGCTTTGACGTATAAAATGAAGTGTCAACTTGATTGGGCCATGATGCTCAGTGATTTGGAAGTTATGTAAAGATATAATTTGTTAGTTATATGGGCTGTTATAGAATTTGTCATTTATGTGATCTGATGCACTCATTTCCATTTCACATGACACCTACACTAAAATATGGCCAGGTCTTCGCCAGCAAACCAAGGCAGAACATTAATGGTTAAAGAGGAACCCTGAGTGTGCAATGGTTACAGGCTGGACTGCGAACTTCAAGGTCAACAGTTTGAAGCTGCCAGCTGCTCTAAGGGAGAAGAATATGGCTTTCTACTCCCCTAAAGAGTTACAGTTGCAGAAATTCACCTGGAGAGTTCTACTCTGCCCTGTAGAGTCTCTCTCTCTCTATGTGGCATTGACCAGCTGGCAGTGCTTTTGGTTTGGGTTACTAGTTATTAACTGGGTGAGAGGTTGAATTAATGTCAGTGTTTGCAAAGTATTTCGATTTATGGTGAAGACAATCTGGCAACAAATTTTGGTGATAATTGTAAACGTTATTGATATAATAGAGTCTACTAAATTATAGACGTAAAAAATACTGAATGGGGAAAATATATTGATATAGATATATGTATATATAGATATTTATAATCATAGAGATAAGTCTGTGGGTCGTACTAAGGGAGATGGAGAAGACATTCAGACAGCCCAGAAATGAGGAACGGGGAATAAAATGGGAAAGCACTAACAAATACATAAAAAAAAATATAGGTCTTGAGATTTAAAGGTCAAGCACTATACTGCAGTACACAGTTTACATCTTTCCAGAAATATTATATGTAGATACTTGAATGTCTTAAAAATAAAGCTTTGGAAAGAGATATGACAACCAAATGATAATAAGTTTTAAAATATATGATAAAATTGAAATAATCTAAAATATGAAACTATAAAAGAAAGGAAAGCTCTCATCTAGACCAAGTAAAACATACAAATTGATCAAGCAAAAAACTTTCAAAATATTGTTTGCTACATAGTTTTGAAATATTTCAAGTATCATAAAAAAATGAGGACATTGAAAAATTATAACCATTGTTAGAGAATTTAATAACATCTCCCTGTATTTGATAAAACAAATAGATAAATAAAAGTAAATAAGAATATAAAGGATAAATTAAAGCAAAAACCTTGATAGAGAGCACTACCTGCAAAGTCAAATATAGAATAAACATTCCATTAAATGAGCATGAATCATAGATACATATATCATGTAATCTAAATAGAGCTCAAGAAATTGCAATCATGTATTCTGACCTTAATAAAGCAAAAAAATGTTTTTCAATTAAATATAAATTAGGGTATATTGAAAAGTTTTACAATACTTTCAAATGACTATTGAGTTACCCTGCAATCTAGACAGTAATCTAGTTAGAAGAAGGTAGCTTGAAGACTGTATTTGAAAAGGACTTCATATGAGAAGAAGAAAAAGCTCTATCCATATCAGGGAATAGATATGAAGACACTGATGAGGCTATGGAATTTGAAATCTATAGTGTTCTCTTTACCTTTAAATAAGTATGGAACTAGAGTAATTTGCTGTAAATACTATTAGAAAAAATGAGTATTTTGTGCATGATTGATGTAATTTACACTTTTAATCTTTCCTTTAAAAATAATAATTTAATTAGGATCTTTTACAGATATCACAATATTTCATAGTTGTATTTCTTTCGCTTTCATTCCATTTAATATATCTTTAATGAAGATACCACATCTTTATATAGATTCTAACATTTGAATTATGATCTTTGATAAGAACAGAAGATGCATCAGGAATACTGAAAAGACAAACCTCTCTGTTTCAGAAGAAGTAAGGTCAGGGTGCTTCTTAGAGGCAAGGTTATGACTTTGCCATACATGCTGAACAAATTGTCAGGAAAGACCAAATGGTCAGGAGAGCGCATGAGGTTTGGTATAGTAAAAAGGCAGCAGAGGAGGGGAAGGCCCTCAACAAGATGGATTGACAGTGGGGCTATGTCAACGTGAGCTGACAGAAGAATGATGGTGAGGTTGACCTAGGACCATGTCATCTTTCATTCTTTTATGTACAGGGTCATCATGGGTCAGAGCCGACTTGCTGGAATATAAGCAACAATAACAACATATAAATCATTTTCTGTCTGGGACTATTGCAATAAATGTTGTTACAAAAGTATGGTGTACTTCTTTTGGAGAACATATGTACACAGTTGTGTTAGGTTTATTTGAAATAGAACTTCATGACTAATGGATACAGATAAATTCAGCTTAAGTCGAGAGGTAGTTATATAATTTCATATCAACTTGATAAATAGGTAATGTGTGTGGAATCCAGTCTACCAGTCAGGGCACAGTCTGATTGATACCGCCTTGTAGGCATAGCATGAAGGCTGGACACACTACCTGTTACACGTTTCTGTTGATAAGCCACATGGAGCTATACTGATGGCAGTCAGAGGCCTGAAGCTAGAGGAGTCACATGGAAACCTGCGCCAGTGGTGAGATGCTTGCACCATCACTGGATCTATGGGATTTCCCACCCACCAGCCTATGATCATGCTGCATGAGTCTGAAGTGGAATTTGTGGTCTAGTATGGGACTTATGGGATAATATTGGACTTAATCTGGACTGGGCTGGGGTTTTAATGAGGCAAATTACTTCTTTTCTTTTGAAGATCATCACTTTCTAAATATTTACATACTATTTTTTAAATTTTTCTTCCTCCTGAGGGGGTGCATCATTCCTCGAAGTACTGCAATACCAGGTTGATGGGTGGAATGGATGGAGCAAGCCCTTATTCCATCTCCCTGCTCCAAAAATCCATTTCATATGTTGTCCTCAGATAGAGGACTTATCAGATATTAAACTGATAAGAACAGATACTACACATGACCTTAGCCAAAAGACTGAGAAGTGATGCGTTCTACACTTTAAAATTATTTTATGCGGTGGGTTCATACAGCTCTTAACACAATCCATACATGCATCCATTATGTCGAGCACATTTGTACATACATTGCCATCATCATTTTCAAAACATTTTCTTTCCACTTGACCCCTTGGTATCAGCCCCTCAATAGTTCCCTCTCCCTTCTACCCTCCCTCCATGAACCCTTGACAATTTATAAATTTTTATTATGTTTACAGGTCTTAAGCTGACTGATGTCTCCCTTTACCCACTTTGCTATTGTCTGATTCCCTAGGAAGGGGGTTACTTCTTGATATGAAGTTCTCTCTTACGCATGTATATGTGCTTGTAGATTTGTTTCTATATCAGTGTGGACTACAAAAATAGCTACTCTCAAATAGTTTTCCAAATTAGTTAAAAATTGAACACTCCCATAACTCTTTTGGGGGGTTTAGTTCAAGTCACCATACCAATTCCACTCAGTATTGTCAGTTGCTTAAATGTAAGCTGATATAGTATATAAAGTGAATATTATATTTTATTAGTGATATAGATACATTTGATAATTATTAAGATTGTGTTTCTTCTTTTTGAACTTTTTTCCAATTCATTGTCCATTTATCTTTCCTATATTCTTCTGATGAACTTAGGAGTATTCATGTATGTTAACTACAAGTTATTCATTTTTATGAGAAATAGCATAAAAGAAAGTTGGAATCATCGGTCCTTCCAGTTGTTTTGTTAAAGACTAATTTTAGATTAGAATTTATATGTAATTTTTTAAGTAAGAAAATTCATGTTCAATATAGTATTTCTTGTTATATTGACTTCAAAAGATTTTATTGTTTTCCCATTCATCTTTAGGTTTATAATCCAATTGAAGTTGATATTTTGTGTATTAAATAGAATATAATCATAATTTTGTTTAATTTTCCATATCATTTATCAAGCTAACTCGGAATAATGTATTGACTCTCCAGCCCTCTTTAATAAGTCTGCAGTTTCAGTCTGTCATAAATCAAATGTCCATATAGAGATGGATCACTTTCTGGGTCCTCTATTATCTTCCATTTGTCTATGTGCTTTTTCTCATTATCCATGATTTATAATGATATCATATCTGCAAAGCAGATCCTCTCATCGGATACATCTTTTTAAAGAGAATGTCATCGATTATTTGCATTCTCTTCAAAGTTGAACAATCCATTTGTCAAGTGATATACTTAGACAAAACTGTTCAATTTTAGATGGCAGTACATGAATGCAAACATTTATTTGGGAACTACAGCCAAGTTTCAAAGTGAAGTCTTCCAATCCTTATTTAACTTTTCTTTGATGTGATTTATGGAAATCTTGCATATTTGTCACCGAAATGCATTTTGGTGTTTAACCTTGCTCCTTGAACTTTTAGTTTTAAATTGTTACTAATTAATTGAGATAAAATGATTTCTCTATATTCACTTTGCATCTATAAGAATTAATGAAGTCTCTTAGAAGTTCTATCACAATTGCATCATCTGCTGCTAATCATGGCTTGTCTTCTTCCTTTCCTGGCCTTGCTCATTGCATGTAGTCTTAGATTTCCTAAGCCAGTTTTGGCCTCCCCTATAAAGTGGAATTCAAACTTCACGTCAGTCCATCCTTAACTTATCCTGTTCTACCAAATACTCTTTGCCTGCTTTTAACTCGTTTCATTGGAAATGTGGCATTTTCACTATGGTTTTGGTGCAGGTTTACACAGGACATTGGGTTTCCTCTTCACAACTAGGACACAGATTATTCGGAAGCTTTGGTGACAATATTTCCATGAGTTCCCTTTGGGACGGCTCACTGTCCCTCTCCTGGGGTCCCTTTGCTCTTTTGACCCGGTTATCTTTGCTCTAGAGTATTTGTTGGCAAGTGGGTTAGTGTCAGGAAAAATTGTTTTGTTTTGTTTTTTTGCTTCTGTAAATGCTTGATATTCACATTATTTTGTGAATCAGCCTGTTAAATTGGCTAAAAGGTGACCTCGGGTTTTTGATGCAAGGTTTACAGAGGAGTATCCCAGGGAGATAATCTCCTTGAATTCTTTACTCTTGACCAGACCAGTCAAGTCTAGAATCTAAGAATTTGACCTTCTTTTCTCACAAGTTTCTTTTTCTTAAATCATTTCACTGGGGGCTCGTACATCACTTTCCACAATACGTAAATACACAAGCACCTTCACATGCCTGCTGCTGTCATTATTCTCCAAATATCTGCTTTTCCACTTGAGCCCTTGATATTACTTTCTCAGCCTTTCATCTCTATCCTTGCTCCCCTTTCCCCCCCAACCCTCAATACTTTATAAATTATTATTGTTTTGTTATATCTTACAGTGCCTGATGTCTCCCCTCACCAATTCCTCTGATGTCTGTCCTCCTGATAGGAGGTTATGTGTGGATCCTTAAAGTTGGTTCCTGCTCTCCACCCACCTTTCTTCCACCCATCTGGTCACTTTACACTCACTACTGGTCCCAAGGGATTCATCTGTCCTGGGTTCCCCATATTTCCAGTTCCCATCTCTACCAGTGAAGCTCCTCCAATCCAGCTGGATTTGTAAGGTAGAATTGGGACCATGATAGTTGAGGGGAGGTAGCCTTCAGGAACTAAAGGAAAGTTGTATGTTTCATCGTTACTCCACTAAACCTTGATTGGCTTGTCTCCTCCATTCTCCTTCCCTGTAAGAGGGATTTCAATTGTCTACAGGTGTGCCTTGGGTCCCCACCCTGCTCTCCTCCTTCATTGTTTTTATCATGAATCCATGTTGAATATTGTCAAATGCTTCTTCTGTACAATGTGAGATTGTAAAATTGTCTTTACCCTAAGTTGCCAATGAGACAGCTACGATGTTCTCCTGTGTAATGGGTAGAGGCTAAAACCCAGGACCTGCTACATTCTTGGTTTCCACTCAGTATTTCAGTTTCTTATCTAGGCTAGCCTGGTAGCTTCTTACCATTTTTTCTACCTCTTTTGTGTTTTTTAAATTAATATTTTTAATTGATTCAGTGGAAGAATTAGAGGAATATTTACCATTATAGTGAACACAAATCATATTTATCAAATGAATGAAGACAACATTTTGTTCAAAACATGGAAAAAAGCTGCTAAGGAAAAATACAGCATAACACTTAATGTTTGGAGACATAAGAAAATAGAAAAATGGTTTCTTACCAAAAAAAATGACTGGCCCCTATTCGGAGCTGAACCAAGACTAGGTGCCCAGCTATGGTGGACTTCATGCTTCTTCCTACCTGCCAGTGAAGCTCAGATGTTAAGGTGAGACTACCTGGATATAATTTTTGACTTTTCTTTGTCTATGGCACTGCCCCTCTCTGGCATATATGGTTGATGTGGTTAATAATTGATTGTATTTATAAATAATAATTACCTGGATAGTTAGTTTTTCATATATCTTAACTATATTTTTAGAATAAATAACTGAAGGAAGAATTATGATGCCATAGTGCTAGTGCATTTTGAATACAAACTCTACCCCAAGATGCTTTTAGTATGATACACTCTCCTCTGATACAAGTAAAAGTCCCCTTATTTTGGCCCATATATTTCCCTTTCCACCACCCCATCCATCCTTCTATCCATCAGTTCATCCATCCACCCATCTATATGTATAGCTAGGATAGCTTAGAAGCAAGTCTTTCAAATGTCTCAACTATGTGTATCTAGGAGAAAAGGGATTATAGCACTGAATACTAGAGCTGGGCCTGTGGAATGACTTTTTCTATAATTATTCAGAGACTGTGAAAAGCAGAAATCACAGAGGTATAATGAAACCTGCACTCATGCTTTATTCAATTCAATACACCCCGGTCTATTAATATCCTGAGAATGGACACAGCAAATAACAATCAGCTCTGCTGTCCTCCTTTGCCTCTGCTCTTTATTTGTGAAAATGATACAACATTCTTCCCCAGTCATCAGTTGAGAGTTATTCTCCTCCTCCCTGTCAACATCTAGCCAATTTTCCTGAGCACACAAGCCATTCATCTAGAAAAATCTATTGGGCTGACCATGCAATGAACACTTTGCAAGGCTTTGAGAATAAAGAGCTAACTCAATTATATAGAGGTTTCTCCCTCTTCAATATTACTGTAGCATTTATTACCTGCACCCCTTTGTGAACCTTGCAACACACAACCTGTGGTAGTTAGATTAGGTTTCCCGGGAAACGGACTCTGTGCTGGTGCTTTGTGTCCAGGTGGCTTATTAGGGAATCTCTCAGGAACAACAAATGTAACTAAGCGAAAAAGAGCAGCATTGGACCAAACAGGATGCGGAACTCTGATACGAAAGCAAACACTGGCAGCCTCGTGAGGATCTGTCAAGATAGGCTAGTTCCTTAGCCCTGTGTGCAACAGAGGCACAGTGTCCCTGAGGAGTCGTTGAATCAAGATTGACCCTTCAGAGAGGGTAACTTTCGACAATACTTGTGTAATATCCAGTTGGTCATATTTGTGAGAAACCAGTGCCCTGACCCAATTACAGGAAAATCTGGAAGGCATGTGCCAACATCCACCACACAGTTCAAATCAGTTCCCCATTTCTCAATTGTTGTCCTGTTTTGCGTTCCTGTCAAAAATGTGTTTATCTGCAAGATTTGTAACTCCAACTAGATTGCAAACTCTTGGAGAAATGATGCAGCACGTGAAACTCTGTTTAACCACAGGTCAAAATTTGATATTAAATCTTTATTATTAAATATTCCATAATACCAGATTTTTAATTTCATTAAAAGCATTCATTTTAATTTAAAAGGGTAAAATTACAATGACTTTTTTATATGACTTTCTCTACTGAACTCAACTTCATAACGATTGCATTCATCATGTCTTTCCTGGACTGTTCCTCAAGTCTTATAAATAACTCATTTATAGTCCTTTGATAAACTATATCAGGATTAATCAGAAGATGAAAGATTTGGTTCTTATAACTAGTCTTCATGGTGAATTTTTAATACAACCAGGGTAGAAATTTATGCTAAATATGCAATTCTACCATTTGTATGGCTTTTGTATCTAGTGGGCTTTATTTTCTATACCTATTGGGACAAGCTGTATCTTCAGAATCCGTTGTTCAATATCTGAGTCCTAATTGGAGGTTTCAAGATGGGTACATGATACTCCACGTGACGTCTCAAGGTAAATGTTAGAAGAAGATGTGATAGATGGTGGCAACTGGAGTTAGAACTAATAGCTCTCAAGAGGGCATGATACTAATAGGTGTCCTAGTTCTTCTTCAGCTTATATCTTCAAAAATTAAAAAAAAAACATTGAGATACGGATTATCTGTTGGTAGGAAACCTGATACTCATAAAACCAAAAGAGAGGTATATGCACGAAGCATATAAATCAACACAGGGAATCTATTGATCACTCTCATTTGAAACTCTTGGCAGACATAAAAAATTGCTTTAAGGCTGAGCCCTGGTGGCGTAGTGGTTGTGCGCAGGACTGTGGCCCACTGGGTTGGAGGTTCAATTCCAGCTCCGAGGCAAAGGCTAGGCCTCCTACTCCCACCACCTGAGGGAAGTGATGCCTAAAAAAATAAAATAAAATAAAATAAAAATTGTTTTATTATCTCCCTACTTCATGTACCTATATTTTTGAAGAGTTACCATATGAATTTTCTATGCCCTTCTCTATAAATGAAAGTCATTTTCTTCTGTCTTTGTCTTTCTCTTGATGCACCTCCATTCTTTGTATACATCATGCTGTTTATTATAAACCAAATATAGCACTAATTGCCTCATATGCACCATTCTATCAGCCGTTATAATATCTATATTCATTTGTGATTATCCCTTTTATATAGTAACTGAGCCTTCCAAAAAATCTAATGAGTAAATTAGTTACACATATGAATAAAGTCTATACTTTTTTTTCTATCCCTGCATGGGATCTATTCATAGATACCTGAAAGGGAGATTTCTGATCTTTGGATTCCAAACAAATATAAGCCTTTCCAGTAGGCTTTCTGTTCTAGAGATTACCCTCTGCCAGGCAGACCTTCAAAGGTTGACCAAAGGTGTGGGTAGAGAAACCTAGTTAGGAACAAACAACATACTTAACAGATGCAGGGTAAGAACTGCACCTTACACATATTCTAATCTACGTGAGGTTCACCAATAAAACTGTGTTCTTAAAAGTCTTAAGAGTGAAACTGCCTATACACAAGCTCCATGAAATTACATGACTAATCAATAAACATAAACATGAGATGAAATGAAATATTTTAAAAGAAATGCATACTATATTAACCTAGCATATACAGTAGGCCTATTCTGTAGGCCTTCTTCCATACATCACTGCATTATTAATGCTTTGGAAAAATTTATTTATTCTATTCCATTAGTGTATGTTAACAAACATTGCTTTGGGACAGTATGCCTGCCAATTTATGTTTATGAGACTGTCAACATAATTTACATGCAGACAAAAATATGATACAATATTGCCAATGCAAAATCCGCTTGTCAAATGACATTGTCAACCACAACAACAAAAAAAATGAAGCACCACCCTAGCTGAGGAACCAAGCATATTCATCACTGTTGACTGCACAGAATTTGAGGTGACATGCTGAAATACATTTAATGCCTTTTTTCCCATGCATCAAATGAATAAAAAGTGAATAAATGAGGTACTTCTGACTGCCATATACTGTGCAAAAGCAAATAGATTTTTGTTTCCCCAGAAAGAAAGAATAAAAAAAATAGATCTGTTCCAGAAAGAGTTGACAGAATTATAGTTATTATTCATCTGGAAAACTGAAGATGCTACAAAAATCACAAGGGCCTCAACGTGCTCAGCTGCAATCCTGCAGTGATTGCAGTGGTCATGGGAGGAAGGATGTCAACCTCAGAGCTCCCAATGTGCCAGAATGCAGAGCTAAGGCAGTACATCATGGGAGGAGCTATTTGGTGAGGAAGTTATGGTAACAAATCCAAGAGGGTTTAGTGAGACAGATCCCTTTCCAGAAACAGAATTAGACATGTGATCTTGTCCTTTCTGCACCTTGAAAGTTCCTCACCTTTACAGGAGTCCTTGTGGTGGAGTGGTTACACATTGGGCTGCGAACGTCAGGGTCAGCAGTTGGAAACCCCAGTTGCTCTTGAATATTTTTATAGTAGTAAAAGTAGTAACCAAGGACCTTCTCTTTGCCTTCCAACTTAGAAATGTATACCTAATTTAACAAATTATCCAACACACTCAAGGATGTCCTAGAGATTGTGCTGGGTCATGTATCTGAGCTCCAGTACTGGAATCCCATTAGTTCAACAGTTTTTAATTCCTTCCCCCACCCCCCGTGATTTTAGTTTGAGTCCACAGCATTTAATTGTTCAGAGAAAATACCAGGATGTCGCCAGAGAAGTAAGTCAAGAGGGATGTAAACAAAGCTTTCCCCGGCTTTGTCTGCACCCAATGAAGACAGTTTTCTGATGCCAGCGGCCTCTCTCTTCTTATGGCCCTCTGAGATGAAGCAAACACATCTCTGGCTTGTATCTTATCGGCTGGCTTTAGATAAAGGGGGACAAACTCCCTCATCCTCGTAGTAGCTCCTTTGAGGTTATGACATGCATACTCAGACATTTTTGTTTCAACTGAAATTTCAAAATACAGCAACAACATATTTCTGGGTTCAGCTATTCACAAAAGAAGCTAATGCTCAAAACAGATAGGCTATTATGTCATAGAAAAAGACACAGACCCTCCATGAGCTGGATTGACACAGTGGTTGCAACAATGAGCTCAACCATTATCAACCGTTATCAACCCTGAGGGTGAGTCAGGGAGACACAGTGGTCTATTCTTTAGTATACAAGGCTTGATATGTCAAAACTGACTTGATGACAACAATAAACAACAACTGTAAGAGTATACCAGACAACAAATCAAGGACAGTGAAGTGTTTTTTTGTTTTTTTACTGCAACTTTTAGTTTACCAAACCAAACCACATGAATATCAAAATGGCAGCAGAAAGGACTTTGTGTAGTGTGGTAGTTACATAATCTGGTGTCAATTTTAGACTTGAGAGAATGAAGAGTGAAGGAGTGGAGTCTAATCTGTCAATTGGATCATAGCCAATGAGGCCTCTGTATGAGCTTGACCATCTCCTGAGAATTCTGGGAAATCCTGCATTTTTTCCTTGGAGGCAGGAGATGCCTCTCTCTCTCTCTCTCTCTCTCTCTCTCTCTCTCTCTCTCTCTCTCTCTCTCTCTCTTCACTCCCTGGGAGTCATTGCAACTGACAAGACACATGGAACTACACTGATGTGCAGAGCTGGAGAAGATACATGGACTTACCCTGATGCAACCAGTCCTCTAAAGCCAGAAAAGCCATGTAGAGACTCCTGCTAGAACCGAGATGTTTACAATGCCAATGGATCCAAAAACTTTCTACCCGTTGGCCTATGACTATCCTGAATTTGGCATCATTGCATGTGTTTTAGAGTCTAATGAGGACTTTATAGATTGGTATCAGATAGATGGACTAATCTCAGACTTAATGACTTGGACTGGACTGAGTGGAGATGCTTTCTTAATGCACAATTGCCCTTTATATAAAACTCTCTCACACACACATAGGAATTTCTATTGTTCTATAGTTTCTCTAGTCTATATGAAGGAATCAGGGAAATGAATGAACCATGGTGCTCAAGGCCTATCTCCACCACACACTTGTGGTAGAAGTGAGTCAGATTCCAAATTTCCTCAGACATAACGGAAATAATATTGACCTCAATTTTGTTGTGAAAATTAAATAGAAAACTGATAAATCACATAAAATTGTTAATAGTCAACCATTTTTGATGGACTGAACATAAAAGCAATATCATGGTTTGGCTTAATACATAATCTAGGACAATCTCATCAACATATTAATTACTTACTGGAAATTTTGTGGGGATATATATATATATATATATATATATATATATATTTAAAGAAGAAGATGAGCAGAAAAAGGAAAACAACCGATTTTTAGCATAACTATGACTATTATCCTATTATTCTCCATCCACTATATTTGAGATAAAATCTTATACAGCACATTCAAAATATCTCAATTACATACCAGATATTTACTGAAACACAAGATAGTCTAAGTTATCCTAATATTGATTTACATTCTCATATAGATACTTCATTATCTTTACTCCTGAAAATATCAATTTCTAGAAAGAACATGTTTTCTTTTTCTGAATTTGGCCCCAATCTAAGACCTCACACACTTGGAAGAAATGATTGCTTCCTGTTGGATAAAACTTACCATTTTGCATTTTACCTGCTTACTGGCAGCACTGTCAAAAGCAGCAACTGGCTGCTGCAATCTTCTCCAGAATGTTAGTGAATGGCCTAAATCAATGGGCGGGCAGAAGAAATGATGACAGGAGGGTGTGCGTGCCCAAGACGTCATAAGTGAAAAAAGGATCCATTAGAGTCTCCAAGAGCTTCAATTGTCATCACCTTGACAATGCACTTGTGAAGGGGAAGAGCAAGAGGTCAGGGAGTGAAGGACTAAAGACAATTAGAGAAAGTAACATTGAGATGGGAACAAACAGAGGAAACAACAATCATAAAGAACCATTACTGTAGGAAAACAAAATGATGCATCATCCAAGAGTCCAAACCTGCTTGGACTGGAAAAGAATCATGCTTGCCTTACGTACAAATTGGAGTGAATCATATGACGCTTTGCTCTGGCCAGAAACATTTCTTCCTAACCCTAGCTGGTGCTTAGGTGGTGCCCTGGAGGATGAAGATTAATGACTCTTGTCATCTTGATCTCTCCAATGGGCATCATAACTTCTAATCTGATCAAAGAGTCAAAAACCATGTCAATATAATATAAAGAAATTATATTATAGAAATTTGCCTCAATAATAGCTTGCAGCCAAATGTGGATGGGGTAATTCGGAGTAGAAGAGGCAGACTTTGAAACAACAAAAAATAAGCCTTCATTCCAAGTCACCTTTGATGTGAAAGATTAAAGTACATTTTATCCTTATTTAATTGTATGGTGTGCCTATTCATAAAATCCACTATTGAATTGACAATTTATTGATTCTGAATTTATTAGCTAAAAATACAAAAGGACTCTGATGGCATGGTCCAAACAAATTTGTACCTGAACAGACCATTGAAACTGGAGTTAGATACCAGTTGGATCACAATAATTTTATGGTTGGTACTAACAAAGAAACAATTAAACTACAGAATCTCCACATTACAAATGGGATTTGTTTCGGTGTCTTTAAGAATTTGTAGGCAAATCAGAACAGGTGCACACAGTTCTTATGGGGCCTTACTTGGGTGCAAGAAAAGGGCAGGAGTCTTCTTAAAGATTAAAAAATTGCAGGTACAACAAGGGAAGGTCATTGTGATGGAAACTTTTTTGTGAGTAGGGACTGGTTTAACTGAAGTGAGGGCAAATTTATAAGTGCCTATGCAAGTATTCTGTAAAATGGAAGTTTGTAACCTGGGGACTGGTTGTATTAAAAATAACATGAACTTTAAGAGCCAAGACAACTATGTCAAAAAATGCATCCTCTGAGTAAAAAAGTTTCATACATATTTCCTGGCACCATTCCATGTGCTCAGAGACTGATCTGCATTGCCAGAAAGTGGCGTCACAGACATGACAAACATTTAATCACGTTTCTCCCCACCTTTATATTCTGACAGGAGTCAGTGCATTTCTGAAAGGTGGTCTTGCACTATTGTTGACTTCTATATGTTTAATGTGGTATACAGATGAATGTTGATTTTTAGCTATGAATTTAAAAAAATGTGTCTCTACTTAGAAAATTGTCAGATATTTTAAGCATGGTTTTCACCATGCTACATATGTACATATACTTGTACGTGAAGTCCCTGCCATACACTTTATTCAAAATAAATCTATGTGAGGAAAAAGGTGAGCTAGTTTAAATTATTAAAAGTAAAGCATGCATACAAATGTGTCAAAATTGGGACACTGGTCCTGGAATGATTAAAGTTTGTAAAACAGTAACTTAGATGAAAACTTGGGTGGCTGGTGGCCAAATCTCCAGATGGTGCAAAGCTAAAAGGGATAGAACTGATGTCTGATGAGCCTTGATGGGGGTGGGGGGTTGTACAGGGCTGAAACTAACAAGGATAAATTAAAATAGCACACATGTAAATTTATATATTTTGGGTACAGAACAACAGCCAAACAAGTATAGAAAGTGCAGGACAAAATTATATGAATGTAGTTTGCTTCATTAATAACCTAGTAGTCTTATGCTTGTATTGGAGAGTGCAGTGAGTAAATTATATGTGCATCTTTTCCCCATCAGTTTAAGAGGAGTACAATTCAGGGTGAGTTGAGAACTTCCTAAGAGTTTAATTTAATTCAGTGTGTAAATAGGGTGATCTAATGGAAGAGAATGACAGGGGTAGCCTCGTCTGGGAAGAGGGAGGGGAAAAACAATCAAGATCTCTCAGTTCAAACATGCTTGGAATTAAAACAAATAAAATGTTTTGAGCCCTCCACAATTTTACAACATAGAGTCTTGTTATCTCCTATATCCCTGGTCTTCATCAAAACAATATGGGCATTTTTAACCTTTGCTTTTCAAAAAAAGTCATTAATTTGACAATTATTTAAATTTATACTTGACATTTTAATTAAAAGTATGGAATAGTTCATCTTATTTTTTCTTAACTTATTCTTGCATAGCATAATATCTTGAACTTTTACTTCTTTTTCATTATTTTATCAGAAGTCATCTCAAAACCGTGTGTCTGTAGACATGCATGTGGAGTATATATAGATATACTTGACAGTCAGAGGATCCTATGTGAAAATGTTTCCCTGTTACTTTCCCACAGAAAGAATATAAGAATGCCAGATGAAATACACTTGTTTTACAAAATATTTCTTTAAAAATCTATTGATACTCATCCATTATCTTCCAATAGTTTGTGTTGTAGAGAAGATAAATGAAACTACCATGAAATCAGTCCCATTTTAAGACTACATTTCTTATTTAGATTAACAAAACTTATTCTTGAATGTTTATATGATATATGACTTATGGGATATATTAGAAATCAATGCTTTGTCATGATGTACTTAGTTTTTTTGTTAGACTTATGGTGCCTGCAATGTTTGGAGATGCTTCAATTGCAGGTTTTAGTTCTAGTGAAAACATATGCTTTTTTATATGCAATAAAATATTTGGTTATTATTTACTATCATCTAAGATTCCAATTCACTCTCTACTATATTTGTTATGTATTTATTTACTTTTCTGATATTTATTACTTTAAAATTTGAGAGACCTTCTCAAAATGTCCTTTAAATCTAGGTTACATCATTATATAATCATGTCTCCTGATCACTCACTATTATAATTCATTCTGATTCTGTCTGTCTGTCTTTCTGTCTCTCTCTCTCTCTGGTCATTGTACCATGTTTCATATTTATCACATCTTATTGCTCTTTCTTTCGTTACTGTTTTTGGTCCATTTTAAAAAGAAAAATGCTCTTTGACTCTGTGGAGAATGCCAAAACAGTGCTCTGAAATTTTCTCCAAGATTCTTGAGTGGATCATTTTCCTCAATTTTCTTCCATTTCTCCTCATCTACAGGGTTTCTCATTGACAATTGGGAGAGAGAAAAATCCCCAACCCATATAGTTTCTCTTCCTATCCTTGAAGCACACAAGACTAATTAATAACCAATAGGCAAGAATATATAGCCTGCCTCCCATTGTAGCTCCTCTCCATCAAGAGAAGAGAATCATTCTTGACTTTCTAATTATAACACCCTATGGAATTGACTTTAAGGTTGTGTTCTCTCAGACTTTGCATCTGTTGGTGCATATAACCCTCTGTGCCAAAATCTTTACTCTGAGCTCTTTATAATCACTGTGTCGACACATCCAATTAAAGGTCTAGCTCTGTTGGGCTTTCCTTTAAGAAGCATGATGCCTTCTCCAGCAACTCCTATCTCCTGAATAAATGACCAAAGTATGGAAGGCAAAATCTCATAACCTCACACCTACAGAGCATTTTGGATATAATTCTTCCATTGTGATTTTTTTTCTTCCTTCGGTCAGTCGATTATATATTTACTATCCTTTACTAACACTATAATAAGGATATCATTTCTACTGTGGGTTTCCTTATTTCTTACCCCATTTTTCACATTGATATAAGGAGACAGAAACTGCCCTGGCAGGAGTGGGTTGTATTTTAGTTTTCAAAGTGACATCATTGTTTTCTAATACTTTATAAGAGTGTAGCTCATCAAAACCATATGCCCTTTGATGGACTGTTCCTCCAGTGGCCATCAATGAAAACCACTAGATCAAACCGTTCAGACCCCGCGGTGGAGGTACAGGAGATGGGTGAAGTTTTTTGTTCCTGTAAAAATTTACAGCCTCAGAAATCCAGAAGTATCCAGGAGCAATCCTAGAGGGTTTCTGTGAATCAGAATTGACTCAGTGGCATTTGAATTTGTGTTTTGTTTGTTTTTGTTCCTATGGATGCTGATGGTCAATTCAAGTAAAATGACATCCATGACAATGTCAAGCTGTTCTCCTTTTAGCTTAGTCCTGCTTTCTGATCTAGAAGGAAAACTTTTTATTGGTAGAGGTATAATTCATATTGAAGTCTTTGAACTTTTTCAGGAAATGTGTCCAGTCAATTCTGTTTTCAGCAAGGAAAGTTATCCCACGTATATTGTGCAGAGGGCTGGTGAGTCTTCCCTTGACCCTGATGCCGTGTTTTTCCTCATATAGTTGAACCTCTCAGCTTGTTTGCCACATAGAGATCAAGTTAATCTAGTGAATTTATACAGGGCTTATTCACACATTTCTGATTTTTTAAAAAATCATTTTATTGGGGGCTTGTATAACTATTATCATAATCCACACATACATCTATTGCACCAAGCACTTTTGTATATTTGTTTCCCTCATCATTTTCAAAACACTTGTTTTCCACTTGAGCCTCTGGTATACTCCCTCTCATCTTTCCCCTCTCTCCTCTCCCTCTTTCCCCATGAACCCCTGACAATTTATAAATCATTATTATTTTGTCATATCTTACAACATCTGATGTCTCCCTTCACTCTGTTGTCCATCCCCCCCAGGGAGGAGACCATATAGAGATCCTTGAAATCTATTCTACCTTTCTACCCCACCCTCCCTACCCCCTTCCATTATAGCCCGTCTCACCACCAATTCCAAGGAATTCATCTGGTCTGGATTCCCTGTGTTTCCAGCTCCCACCTGTACCAGTGCACATCCTCCAGTCCAGCTGGAACTGCAAGGTAGCACTGGGATCATGATAGTGGGATCATTCAAGAACTAGAGGAACATTGTATGTTTCATCATTGCTACACTGCTCCCTCACTGCCTTGTCCACTCCTCAGGTTTTCTGTGAGGGAATGCAGTTTCCCTCAGTTGGACTTTGGGTCCCCATCCCACACTTGCCCTCATTCACAATGATATTTGTTTTTTTTTTCTTGAATGCCTGATAGCTGATCCCCTTAATACTTCTTGATCACCCAGGCTGCTGTGCTTCTTCTATTTCTCAATTTTATGCTACACAGTGTCCCCTTTTTATTTAATGACTTTCTCTTTATTTATGTACAGGTTCCATGTAAGTACAATTGATTGTTCTAGAATTCTTGTCCTTTGAAAGGCTAACCCATAATTTCCTATGATCCACATATTTGAATTCCTTCGTATAGTTAAGAGACAGAGGTACACATCTTTCTGATAATCTCTGTTTCAGTTCTTCTGC
This sequence comes from Nesogale talazaci, assembly GCA_004026705.1. Lineage (NCBI taxonomy): Eukaryota > Metazoa > Chordata > Mammalia > Afrosoricida > Tenrecidae > Nesogale > Nesogale talazaci. The sequence goes on along the minus strand of PVJH01002556.1, from coordinate 98,393 downwards.
AACAGCTCTACTTGGTCCAATAGATAGACTACAATGCTGCTATAACTGGGCATTAATTCAATGTCAATGTATTGGGTTTGTGGGTTGGTTTACTTCTGTCTGGCCCACAGTGACTTTTTTCAAAAGATAAATTACCTTGTCACTTCTGAAGTGACATTTGTCAATTATTTTCCTTTGCTCATTAGGTAAAATCAATTAGTTTCATATCACCTGCAAAATTCTGCATACCCTGGCATGTGTTCAGCTTTTCATCTGTCACCTTAATACCTGGACTTTCATATCATGTCTGTAAACCCAGTGTATGCCCTTCTGTCACATGATCTTTACATTTTTTCCCCTCAGCCCATAAGTTTTCCCTTAAACATATCATCCAATTAAAAGTCAACTTTCAGTTTAAATTGCCACTTTTGTTGACTATGTATGTTATGGAAACAATAATCTCTAACTTATCAAGGGTCTATGAGGGAGGGTAGGTTGGGGAAGAAAAGGGAAGAAATGGGGAGCAGCTATCAGGAGCACAATGGGAAGAGAATGCCTTGAAAATGATGGCGGCATATGTGCAAATGTACTTGACACCCTGGAGGAATGTATGGCTTATGATGAGAGGTAAGAATCCCTAATAAAGTATTAAAAAATAGTCCTGAGATCTAATTCTCATATGCATTCAAAAGTTCAATCATATTAAGAACTGTGAAATCATCACATCAACTTTAGAACATTTTCTTGTTTCTTGTTTTCATTCTTGTTACTTTCCCATTTCCCCACAACCTCACCTTCAGCAACCCTATTATAACTATAGATTTTCCTATCCAGGTTTTCCTATGTAAAGAAGTATGCAAAATAAACACATACACTGTAGGGGGTGGTGGTAGCTAACAACAATGGCCAAATAAAACAAAGAAAAATCTTGACAGAAAAGAAAGCAGGTAATATTTAAAAAATGAAACATATTTAAAATGTCTAAAAGATCAAATGGTGAAGTGCCCTCATTGACTCATCTCTTCCTTGTAAGGGATGTCCTATTTACTACAGTTAGGTTTAGGGTCTCTACTCTGATCCCCTCATTCTCAACAATATGGTTTTTATTTGTTTTTGATCTGATGACTATTACTTGGTCCCTTCAACAACTCATGATTGCACAGCCTGGCAGGTTTCTTTCGTGTGGGTTTGTTGCTTCTGTGCTAGATGATTGCTTATTTAACTTTGAGTTAAGACCCTAGATGTTATATCTTTTGATAGCTGGGCACCATCAGCTTTCTTCACCACTTTTGTTTTTGCACCTATTTTGTCTTCAGCTATTGTGTATGGTGGGTGAGCATCACAGAATCCCAGGTTGTTAGAACAAAGTGTTCTTGAGTTGAGGGAGGGCTTGAGCAGAGGTCCAAAGTCTGCCCACTTCCTCAGTGTATTACCATATAAATATTTAAGTCAATACCTCTATTTTTATGAGTTAATATATTTACAAATGTACACAATTATGTTTATACCTGTATCCATAACTTTGCTTATTAGATATTTCTCATTGCCTTTTACCTTCCTCCTGCCGCACCATCACACTCAACTTTCTTTTGCTTCTTAGTAATACCTCTCAGTTATATTGCTGATGCTCAAACCCTACTGGGGACTCTATGTCCTCCTCATTATTGATTTTAAATTCCTAGTTGCTCTCCAGTCTGTGGCGTTGTTTTCTCTCTGCTTCTTTCCCTGTCTCCTCTTTCCCCAAAATCTCCATAGAACTGTTGGCCCTGTTGTTTTTACCTTGGCCTTGCTTCCCTGTCTACCCTATATAAACAGGCAAAACAGCACTCATAGAGACAAAACAAAAGATTGAATAAAAAGAAAAAATAATTGGAACTCCCCCCCCCAATAAAACCATACACAATACGAGGTTTGTCCACCAACCTTTATGACAATCTCCCCACAGGTCCTGGGAGGTTCCAGTAACTGCTCCTCCTAGCCTGAAGTCTACTTTGGGGGGGTTCCTCAAGGGTTTTGTGGCTTTGTTTAGCTACTGTACTGATTTGTTATGGTTTTTTTTCTTGGTTCATCCCACTGGTGGGGACGAGGCATGTCAGAATTGTTCTCTGTCACAAAATGCTACAATGATGGAGCATCGTGTTTGAATGATCACATGAGGCACATTGTGTCATGGGAAGAGTTAGAGGAAACTATACTAATTAAAGTTAGCCCATTATAAAAGGACAAGTGTTAACATGAATCCACTCAAGTAAGTATAACCAGCATAGTAGGGAGAGAAGAATCACTTATCTCACACATTCCAGGTTGGGGAACAGACCAAAGATGTACATGTCATTCCAATACAATGAAGGGGAAAGGTGAGGGGAAGTGGGGAGAATAGGGGGAATGACATTGGGGAAGCAAGAGGAGGCGATTTTTAAGTCTCCCCATAAAACGATAGGACCAAACATGGCATGACAAACTTTGAGAGCAACGTAAGCTGCACACTGCTATGCAATCTTTTCAGAATCTCTAAGTAAAAACCTTTATTAACAGTTTGATCTAATGGAGTGAACTCCAAATACACTTTAAGTCAACCTTTTTGTTCATTCAGGAAGTTGACAGGCATCCAGAATGAGGTTTGTCATCAACAGACATTTCACCTTTCTTAAAATGAGAAAACCACTTGTACACGTGAGTGTTTTCCCATGGTGCTGTCCCTGTGAGCTGTATTCGACAGCACAAAAGTTTCTGCAGCAATTTTCCCAAGCAGGAAATATAATTTCACAACCGCATACTATAGTCTTAAATTAACTATCACAAAAAAAGGAGGTTCAATTGAATCTGCTTTTACAAAAAATTCACCAGTGATCGCTTCCCAGGTGACATGATTGACTGCACTAATTCAGAGCGAGTTGCTTGATGCTCAGCTAGAAGGAAAAGACTGTGTACTATGAAAGCTCTTCCCAGCACCCAGAACATATTTTGACCTGGGCCACCACCATTCACTGGAGATCCTGAAAGCAAAAGATCTAAATCAAACCGCAGCACCCAAAACACTGATTCCTTAACACTGGAATAGTGTTTCACTAGGGATATTCAGTTTTTAAGTCTAAGCAAGTAGTTCAGTTCTTTTAATCTGCTACAAATGAGTTTAAGATAAACTCGAGTTTGTGTCATTGGTGTTTCCAATATGGGTCCTTCTGGTGTGGCCTATGAAGGCTGCTGTACACCTCAAAGTAACAGACTCTAAAGTCCCACTAGTTTACAGCATGTGGTTTGGGTCACCAAGGTCTGAATGGAGACTAGCTCAAAAATAACCGGTGATAAACATAATATGGGGCATACTCTACTCTTGAGCTGTTTCTGTGCAAAGCTGCTCATTGTCTGCCCTCTATCCAGGGTTTCCAGACATCAGCGAGGTGGAGAGCCTAGCTGGATGGGCTGACACAGGATTTGAGACAGATTAAATCTTGCCAGAGGAGGGGAACATTTTGAAGGGACACAAGTCAGTGGATCTTGTTAATTGTGAAGAGGAGTCAAAAAAACTCAGCCTGTGCTGTTGATCTCTGACTTCAAAAAACAAAAATTTAAAAACTCACCTGATATACTTTGCTCTTAAGTTGTCTCTCTCTCTTCCAAGGGGCACAGGACCCCCCTCCTCTTGGGGCTCTTCAGCATTTGCTGGGTAGTTAATCCTATGATTGCTCTTGGGACACTTTCTGATATTTCTGGTAATAATTAATTGATATTTCAAGACTGTTTTCCTTGTGATACATCCTTAGTGTAGGTTGTCATTCATGATTTGCTTAATTTCTTCCATCCAAGTATAAGTTCCTCGACAAAGAGAATGTGCTAATTTTGATCAACGTTTGTTGAATTAAAAACTGAATGTCTGTTTCCACTTCTCAGATCTACAATTGCACTGCAAATTGTAGCACACAACTCCTAATTAATTCATATTTTCAAGTAGGCTTTCGGCTTTTGTAAAGTGGCATCTTGGTGCAGCATATGAAAAATACAATTCCAGCACGTATTAGGAACACTCCATTGGACTTGATAGCAATAGTATTTCTTCTTGTTATTTTTCAGTTTCTAAGCGGGTAATCGTAGTTCAAATGGTAGAATTTCCATAAGTGAGAACTGGGTTTGATTCTCAGTCAATGAACTTTAAACAGAGCGATCATATATCTTGTCACCAGAAGCTTATGTGTTGTTATACTGCTAAACAATTTCCAGTTGAGCCTCAAGAATAACTAAGCTAGATCGGGAAAAAAGACCTGCTCATATCTAATAAAAAAAGACATCATCTCTCTCCAGAATGCTGCTCTAACAGATTCCTGTCTAATATCTCCTAATTAATTTAGGATACAATTATTCTGTACTCATATTCAAAATCACTTCCCTAATTGAATACTAAGTAACCTTTCAAACTCATTATATCACATCTCCCTATTTTATTTTCTCCTTAATAATTAAGTTGGATAATAATATCTTATGTATTTAATATGTTTCTTTGTCTCCATCACCCAATGTCATAATAGGAATCCAATCAATCTCGTCAGAGCAACAACCAGTGGCACTGAAGGAATGAGCTGTATTGAAGGTACTGGTGAAAAGTAAAACCCCAGTAATAAAAAGAATACCGACTCAGATGTTTCAACAAATAGATACAACTCTGCAGATGATCACTCACCTATCCCAAGAAATTTGGAAGACAGCTATTTTGCCAACCAATTAGAAGCGATCAGCATGTGTGCCCATATTGTAGACATTATTAAACAGTATCACTAATATCACAAACAAATCACTACTGGAGATAATTCAAAAAGCAATTGTCACTGTGTACATGCAGGGAAAGATCAGAAATTCCTCCTTGCTATATTCTGTAGATTTTCTAGAATAAAGAGTATCACTGCTGATGATCGTGGCTGAAAGCAAAAAAAAAAAAAAAAATCCCAAGATGTTTATTTGTGTTTCATGAACTATATAAAGACATATGGACATGTAGATAATAATAAATTATGGATGATATGGTGAATAATAGATCTTCCAGAACACTTAATTTTGTTTATGTGGAACTTGTACATAGACTAAAGGTCAACAAAGAGAACAATGGCTTACTGAAGTGTTTCATATGAAGAAAGATGTGTGCTAAGGTTGTGTTCTAATTCAATATGCATTCTGTCTATGTACTGAGAAAATAATGAGGGAAGCTTTACTGTATTATGAAGAATGTGAGGCAGAATCATTAACATCCCATGATATGCATACGACACAAGATTGTTTGCTGAAAATGAATAGGACTTGAAGCACTTACAAGACTACATTGTCCAATATGGATTGCATCTAAATATAAACATAACCCAAATCATCCCAACTGGCCTAATATATGACAAGAAGTGATTGAGGTTGTTAGGGATTTCCTTTGAGTTGGGTCCAGAACTAACATTCTGAATTAGCAGTGAGGATATCAATAAAACCAGCATTGGGCAATTCTTCTGCCAACTTCAAATAAGTGTTACATGCAAAGACATTAGTTTGCAGATTAAGGTATGCCTTATGTAAGCAAGAGTATTTGTAATCACTTTATATGTGTGGACAATTGCAAAAAAAAAAATAGATAATGAATAGGAAGGCCAGGCAAAAATCAGTGCCTTTGAATTATGATGCTAGCAAACAATGATGAATAGGCTGCTCAAAATAATGAACAAATCACAATGAACAAGAACATTATTTTTCTGGTTTCCTTAATGAACTTCCTAAGCACTAGCTCGGTTTGTTTTGTTTCTATTCTCTTCAACTATGTAGTCACTTGGAATACAGAACTCTTGTGACGAAGTGGTTACACTTCAGTGATGAACGACAATGTCAGCAGTTCCAACCTACCAACTGCTGCAATGGAGAAAAATGAGGCGCTCTGCCCCAGTAAAGATTTACAGCGTTAGAAACCTCAGTCCTCAGTAGTTCTCCTCTGTCCTGTCAGGTCACTATGAGCCCCAACCAAATCAATGACAGTGATTTTAATCACATAGGGCAAATTAAAAAGGTTAAATGAAAATTAGAGTTATAAATCGCTCTTAGCGACATTATCAAAATGATAAAAAAACAACTGGTCTCATCAGCATCTCGTTTGCACCTTCTCTCTTGCTTTTTTCTGGCTGTGCTAATCACAAAAAAAGAAATTCCCTTTCCAATGAAGGCAGACCCTACTCCACAGACTGCGTGCTCAAGCACAGAATGTGCTAATGAGATGGTGGCCCACTTGTGAATGAACAAGCAAATAGAAGATTTGGTCAGATGAATTCACGAGCTCTCCCCCGCGGGGTGTCAGTGCGGTCAGCAGAACAGAAGAAGAAAAGGAGAGCAGGGTCAGGGAGAGCTTTGAACTGGGCCAAACTGGACTGGTAAAGTAGTCCATGCAACCACTGACAGACAGTGGGACTCTCCAAAAGGCCTAGAATGAACATTTTTGGAAAGACATGTACATAGGTCTCTATATAGTCCATGAGACACAAATAAGTATCTTGGTTTTTTTTTTTGTTTGTTTTTTTTTTCCTTTCAGCCACGATCATCAGCAATGTGTTTCCAGTAGAGATCTCTTTAGGGGAAAAAGAAATGCCTCTTCAGGCTCAGAAAAAAAAAAAAAGAAAGAAAGCTCATCTGTGGCCATTGTCCCTCTATTCGTCTACCAGATGACGTTATCTAATGACCTGAGCCTGGAAACCTTGAGTTTCATGGCACTGAAATCCCCGTTGTCCTTGTTGAGATGTGGCTACTGCTGTTGCAGGGACACCTGCTTGCACGGGGAACCTCAGGCATATGCATATCTCAGAAGAGGAAGCTCTTTGCAAAAACAGAACCTAAACTCAGAACACAAGACTAGGATCTAGACCAACAACTGTCCTTAAATGAACTCGGGACCTAAGCTATTGCCCACATTTTGCCTACTCTTATTTTAGTTGAATGTTTTTAATTTTAAGTGAAATGTCTTACTGAGACTTTCGTTGTCTTATAAAGAGGGGGGAAAATCACTTTCACTATTTCATTCTCTTTAAAAATACCTTTTCCTGTTGGTATCACAGAAAGATTGCTTTATGCAAAGAAATCCAAAACATTCCAGACATACCTCATGGAGGGTGTGGATAGCACAAATCAGCTTGCCTGGAGCTTCTTTGACACATAGGCAGCGTTTCCGTGTTCCTATTTTTACTGATCTGTAATACATCTTCATAGAGTTGGCTTAATCACAAATGACACGGGTGGAAAATGTAATAAAGACAGGGGCGCATTAATCTACTTTGTATGAAAATGCAGAAAGGTAATCCAATTTTATAAAGCATGCCTTTAAAAAAAAGCCATCAAAATTTTACAAGATGTCAGCATCTTAGTTGGGGAGATAACATGTAACCGTAAGAAGCACTTTTTCCAGGTGAAGCTAGCTTCAGAGGGTGCTCAGGAAGAGTGGGTCAAGCTGGTGAGGGAATCCAGAGCTTGGGAAGCGAGGCCTACCTGATGATAGATGTACTGGAAGCCCCTTTGTCAGGAGATGGACATTCACATGGTGTCTGGGCAAGTACATTCTGTGTGAGCCTCAGAGAGAAGTCAGGACTAGGGAATGTCATTGTACCGCCTCCCTGCAGAGCCCCTCAGGCTAGTGCATGTGAAAAGTAGTTCTGGCTCTGCTCCCTAAAGGCAAGCTGAATTCAGTTTCTGAAATATTTGTAGGAGTGAAGCTTACTGTGCTAGTGTATATTACGAGCATGGGCGTTAAGGGAAGGTAAATGCTCATTATGATGAAGCCAGTTCTGCTTAATTGATGTCATTCTGATAGTTAAGTGTGTCTGCCTATGTGGCGTGGTGTATATTTTGTGCGGGCACTCATGCTCACAGCTTAGTGGGAAAACCTCGAGGTTTGGACTTAAAGGTCGCTGAGTCTTAATTTCATCTTCAACTTGTGATGGAACATTGTGTGTCATGTGCCTTCAAGAGGGTTCTGATTCATATTGACCCTAGGGACAATAGAACTAAAAGAAAAGATGCCTGGTCCTACCCCCATCCTCCCAAGTGTCATCATGCTTAAATCCATCATTGGAGTCACTGTGCCAATCCATCTCATTGAAGGTCTTCCTCTTCTTTTTTTCTCTGCATTGCTCTACATTGTCAAGCATGATGTGTATTTTTTCAGGGATTGGTCTCTTCTGATACTATGTCCAGAATATACAAAACAAAGCCTTGTCACCCATGTTTCTAAGGCAATGCTAACTACACTTCCTTTAAGCCATGTTCTTCTCCTTCTTCTAGGAGTCCACAATAGTTTTATTACCCCTGACCAAAGCCACAGTTCAAATGACTTGTTTCTCCTGTTGCGCTTTCATGCACTTATGTGGAGATTAAAAAGATCATGCCTTAGGTAAGATGCCCCTTTGTCCTTAGTCCTTAAGGGCACATTTTGGCTCTTTAATACTAAAGTTTAGTGCAGCAGGTTCTGCAAATACAATAGGTTCTTTAACTTCTTGACTTCTGTTTCTAAATGTATCAATTTTGAATCTAAGTAAAATGAAATCCTTGACAACATGAATCTTTTGTATATTGGTCCAGATGTGAGGATTTTTGCATTTTTATATTAATATCCATTTTGAAGGTTGATGTGTGATCTTCATTAGCAAATGCTCAAGTTCTCATTAAGCAAGTTTGGTTCATCTGCATGTTTAATATGTTTTTTTACAACAATAACTGTGTATTTATTCCAGCTTCTTTTAATGCTTTTTGAATCATTCAATAATTTTCTTAAAGAATTCTTCAATATTTCAATTTGAGTTTTGCATTTTTCTTCAGTTCCTTTGTTGTTTTTTTATTACCTCTCTTATATCATCTTCTTCTTTACTCATGTTAATATGTATCTAAACTCCAGCTAATGGTTTGTCCAAAGCCTCCTTCTTATATCCATCAAATAGTGGATCTGTTTATGTGAAAAACTTCTCTCAACTTCTTTATGAAAGAGGCCTCCCATTTGTAATTCATGAGAAGAAATGACTACATTAATAATCAGAATGTGGAATGTAAGAAGCATGAATCCAGGAAAATTAGAAGTCTCCAAGATTGAAATGAGACATGACAATTGATATCCTGGGTACCAGTGAGTGTAAAGGAACTGTTAATGACCATTTTGAAATAATCATATGGTTTGCTATCCTGGAAATGAAAAATTCAAGAGTAATGGCAGCACATTCATCACCAAAAAGAGCATTTCTATATTTATCTTGAAAACCAGTCCTGCCTGTGATAGAATAATATGCATATGTCTATAAGAAAAACTAGCTAATGCACTTATTATTAAAATATATGCAAATGCCAGTAAAGCCATTAATGGGGAAATGGAAGGATTCTACTAGCTTTGTAAGTTTGTCACTGATCACAAATGCAAAAAGGATGCACAGATAATTATGGGCTATTGGAAAGTAAAAGTTGGAAACAACAAAAAAGTTCAGAAATGGGAAAATATTGCTTAAGTGACAGAACCAAAGCTAGACATAGTATAATAGAATTCTATAAGAACAATGACTTCTTTATATGAAACACCTATTCCATCAACATATGTGGTGACTGTACATGTGCACTTCAACCGGTGGAAAACACAGATATCAAACTGACTGTGTATGTGGAAAGAGACAATGGAGAAGCTCCATAATATCATTCAAAAGTCAGGAGTCAATAATAGAACAAGACATCAATTGTTCAAATCTAACTTCACATTGAAGAACATTATCATAGGTCCACTAAAAGCAAAGCATGACCTCAAGCATATTGCACCTGAATTTAGAGACCGCATCAAGAATTATTTGGTATATTGTTGTTAGTATGTGTGTGTGTGCATAAATTTACAGGGGTAAATTTAAATTTACAAAAAACGTCTTAAACATGTCAAACACTTTGAGCGAGTGGATGCTCAAGATCTTGGTCTCAAGGGTCACCAAGGCCAACGGACAAAGTGTGGTTCACAAGTTTAATGTTTTACATTCTACTTTAGTAGTAGCAGCTGAAGTCTTAATGGCTTGTGAGCTGCCAGTTAAAGTGTAATCATTGTATGTCCCTATCTGGAGTAAAGGAGAGTAATAAAAATCAAAGACACTTAACACAAAATAGTTGCCAGCAATTCCACACTATTAACTGCTTGTGGGGGGAAAAAAAAGAGGAGGGTTTCTACTCCCATACAGTGACGGTCTCTGAACCCCCCTGGGACAGTCCTATCGGTCCTATAGGGTGCTATCAGTCAAAATAATCCTCACAGTGGCTGTGAGGATTAGCTGACTAGAAGCTCCAGGAGAATATCCCCACCTCAGAACTATGTGCAATGAAAAGGCACGTGGACCCAAGGACACAGTTCCAAGAGCAGTTAAGGTCAGGAAGGAAAGAGAAACGGAAGCAGGAAACACAAGGAAAAAGCTGGGTGGGAAACATTGCCCTGTGGGTATTACAATCAATGACATGAAACAAAAGTGTATGAGTATTGGATGACAAATGATTAAGTATTTGTTGTAGATAAAAAGTGGTTGACTGGGTGCTTCTAAGTACACTAGAAAATCTATGCAATTACAGGATAGTTGCAAATGTGAAAGACACATGTAAGATGATCCCCAGTAAATACACACTTGTGTGATCTCCTCCACTTGTTAGTAGAAAAAAAAGCTCAGGGTATTGCAACTTGAATGAAATGCCTCTGGACCCAATGGTGTTGATAGTAGCAAGATATCACTTCCAAAACCTTCTAAACTTTTTCCGTGGGCAAATGCTGCTCTCTTTACCTCTAATGATTGATATTCTAAGGTGTGCACACCCTCCTAAATGTTAATATTTCCCTTCTACAGCAATCTAGTCAAGAAGGAGAAATGGAAACAGGAAGTAGGACGGTGTGGGACAAGTGATAAAGATATTGGGGAGATTGTAATGAAGGAAAAGAAGCAACATGCTTGAGAATTGTTGAATGCATAACTAATGATCTGCATTGCAATCACCATCCAATTTTCAGGTTTTTTTTTCCTCTCCCTAAAAACAGAAAAACAAACAACAATATAATGGCAATTGCTACATCTAGGCCATTCATAAAGAAATTCAACCCTAGTGGATTTCTTTGGACTTTTAGAAAGCACATAGTACTTAATTTGAACACACTACTCTATTCCATTTGAAAAGGAAAGTCTGCCCAAACAAAATCTCCAAAGAACAAACAACTCGGCTACACGTTCAGCCAGCCATGGTAACTTCTTGCTATTTTTATTAGTATATCATATAAAGCTTGATGATTCTCTAGCAGATAAGAATGCTGTAAGCAGCATTTTCTAGGCCTCTATAGGTGAAGCTCAGCACAGATTTTTGAACAAATCAATGCCAAGCATCGCAAATATTTGTTATTCCTTTGAAAAACACCCTTTGCCTTGTTCTTCAGCTTTAATACAGAATGTTTAACCACATGTCACTTTTACCATGCAATCTTAACAACCCACTATTAATTTAATGTTCTTTACTCTCTAGGTCAGAAGAGCTGTGTGCACAGCAGTAGTCCATTATCACAAGGGAGTAGCTGTTCTTTGTTGCTGCCTTCAACTTTTCCATGAAAGTTACCAAGCATGAGCTTTAGAAGAATAACATGCTCTTTTGAAGACTCAGGGTGCAAGCTAGGTTTGTGTCCTGCATTGTGCAATATAGGACTAAAGCAGAAAACAATAAATGGTGTGGTTTTCCCATGATGGAGCAGAAATGGAAGTCTTGCTATTGCTACAGTCCCTAGTAATTTTCTAGTGAATATTTTGCTTTCCTTTTCTGCAAAACTGAGATCATCTGGTCTAAATAGCAAGGATTTATCATTTTCAAATAGCGAATGCTTCTACTGAGGTACACAGCAGGGCTGGCTCCTAAAACTGGAAGTTAGGATTACCATCTTACCTTTCGAAGCACCTCTTGTCTACCAGCTGAAAGATTAAAAATATGATGTCTGTATAGGCGTGAGTGATTGATACTGACTCTCAACATGACAATGGGGGTTCATTATATATGAAACAGAATTTCAAAAGTATAACAAACTCTGCAAAAGAAGGATCAACTATCCTGTGAGTATGAATAATGTTGTAGCTATTCTGTTCGTGGGAGAGGGTCAGTTTGTTTGGTTTTTATCAGGTATTTTTCCCTAATCAGGTATGATTCCCCTATTATATTAACTTTGTAGCTAAATACATGCTTCTTTAAAAAGTATGTGTGATGCCCGGTTTGAAAACTATGAATTATGGTAGCTATGCATGTCAACTTAGCTACTCAGAAGCCCAATTTCCAGAAGTGTCTCTTCTATATTAGCATAGATCAAAAGTAGAAGGTGGAGATGAAATAGCAGAATTACTTGTCAAACTTCAGAGGTCATTGTAGAGGATAGCACATTTGTGCAGGTTAGGCACTGTGTGACCGACATCTGGATCACACAGTTATTGTGCAACAGAAGCAGCACTTGTTTATTAACTGTGCCCGATAGTTTCTACTTTAAAATTTTTGCGTCCTGAGGCCAAGTGTGTGCTAAGCATCTTCCAGCACAGGTTTCCCCCCACAGCAGCGGAAACCTTAGAGGCAGTCACCATCCCATGTGAGCTCCAGAATCCTTTTCTTTTGGCAACTATCTTTGCTTTTCAATATTCAACTCAGTTGACTTTAGGATCCAAAATGACTCACAGATTTAGTAGATTCTGATATATCGGTGAATCAGTTTCCACAGTTGGGGGAGGTAAAATTCCTATAAAAATAAGCCCTATTTGTATCTTGTTCTTATTGGTTATTCTTCCCTGCTCAGCGCCTGACTGGGACAACTAGAATATAGTCATAACAATAAGTACACACTGACCTTGTTCCTGGTCTCCAGGTAGAGACCATGAGCTGAAAGTGTTCTTGAGTAGGAAGGAGCTCAGGCTTTAGATACCACATCTTGTTAAACCACAAAGACAAAGACGATAGCATTGACTCTGACATTATAAACGCCTATGTCAAAGGAAAGCCCTCTCAGTTATACTTAGAATTACTTTATCCTGTATGCTCACTGTTGGCACCCAACAGGGAAAAGTAGGAAAAGCGTCTTTGCAAAGTCTGCATGTTGCCATAGGTCAGAGTCACTCATGTGTGGGCAAAATGAGTCTCAGGGTACCAGGGTACCCTAGGATGGTCCCCGTAATCAAAGGAAGAGCCTCCAAAATAAACAGCATTTACAGGGTGCAATCGGAAAGTCCACGTCACAACTACTGAGCCAGCCAAAGTCCTAAGTCATATGAAAATTGAAGAGCTGCTGTAGGTCAGGAGCTCACTGGACATAGGACCTTGGGCAGCTTTCTTTATCAGATTCCTGGAAAGCAGAATGTGTTGGGCAGTCAATCCTGCCATGACAATTTTACTTAGTGTAAAGTAAGCCTAAAATCTGAGGCCAAGGCCAGGTGGATCAGAAGCAATTATAAATATGACATGTGGGTGTGGATTAAATTCAATAAGAAACAGATATTGATGCTGTGTTTGTCTGGGAAAATCTGAGGAACAAATTCATAGACAAGCATATGAAAAGAAGAAAGAGGTCTATATACAAGAGGAAATGAACATTGATACTATGTCCCAGCCCAGTCCAGATCAAGTCCATAAGTTCGATATTAGCCCATATGTCTGACAGCAGTCCATAAAGTCCTCTTCAAACTCATCAAACATACGCAACAATGCCAAATACAAAAAGACCACAGGTCAGTGGGTAGAAAGTCCTTGGATCCAGTGTTGATGTTAGCATCTCAGCACCAACAGGGGTCTCCACATGGCTGCTTCAACACACAGGGATGCATCAGGGTAGGTCCAATTTGCTTCTATTCAGAGATGTCTCACAGGAAGCCAGCCATGTCAGTCAAGTGTCTTCAAAGGAGTGAGTGCTGTCAGTAGAAAGTCCCAAAAGCAGAGGGCAGTGAAGCCTTCCCCCCCCAAAAAAAATGTCTCCAAGCAAGTGAACCAAGAGAGATAGTGTTTCCCACCTCCAGGAAGGAATCACTACATTTACCAGAATTCTCAGAGGAGAAGGCCATTTTCACATTGTGGTCTCCGGGGCTGTCTCCAGATTGACAGGCCAGACTCTACCCCTATATGCTTAATCCTCAAATTGATACCAGATTAGGTGACTACTACAGATACCAAAATTGAACCAAATCTGTTACCATTGGTTCAATTCAGATTTATGGAGACCCTGCTTTAGACAATAGAATCGGACTATCAAGTTCATTTTGAAACTAGATATATGCCTCATAAATCATTCTCAGCTGTAACTTTTATGAAAGCAGATTTCTGATCCTTTCTTCTCAATTCCTTCTCAGCTGGTTTGAACTACCAAACTTTCAACTCACAGTTAGGTTTAAATGACATTCACAGTGTAGGAACCACTTATATTAACCAGAAGTTAATGTGACTGCTATATGAGATGCATATGAGTTTTACATTTTAAAAGGAAATTTAAGCATTTAGCATGCAACTAGTATAATAAGCACTGATCTAGATACTAAGAATAGAGTCAGACTCCAAACTTACTGCCTTTTAATAAATTCTCACTCATAATAATACTGTATGACAGAGTAAAACTATACCTTCATGTTTCTGAGGCTGTAAATCTTTATGGGTGAGAAAGATCTAATTTTTCTTCTGAAGAATGGCATACGGATTCAAACTGTTTACCTTGTGATTAGCAGTTCAATGCATAACCCTTGTCAATGCAATGTTTACCTTGTGATAGCAGTTCAATGCACTATACCACCTTGTCATTGATCAAGACACTAAATATATAGTAATGAGACAAAGTATATATAACCTGCTCTTATGAAGCTTACTTTCTTGTTGAAGACTGAAAATATGCAAATAAACAAATATGGTGACTTGGATTATGAAAATCAGGGTAAGGGAATAAATATGATGGGTGATGGGAAATTAATTTAAAATAAGAAACTCAGGTGAGCTTTTTTTTTTTGATAGTGACATTTGTTTTGAGTTCAAAAAGAGCTGAAGGGAGAAATTATGAAAATATGTGATTTTTGGACAGGTCACAGAGTGTTTCCTGACAGAGTAACTTTAAAAATCTTGCAGTGAAGCCCGGTTTTATCTTTGAACAACAACAAGGAGCCCAGTGTGCCTAAAAGGAAGTAGATTAAGGGCAGGGGAGTTGAAACTAAAGAACTACCAAATATAGATTTATATTTAACATCATAAACTTTCCCAAGGAGTTTGGATGTTCCTACATTGAAATCAACACACACACACACACACACAAGTCATCTCTTCTATGTCAGATCCATGCATATATAGTTTGTGAATAAGACATGTTTGATGAATGACTGGTGAATGGATAAATGAATGCACATGAAGACTGGTAACCCCACACAGGCATTTTTCTACAGTGATGGTGACAGAGTGAGAATTTGAACCCAGGGTACCTGGTTTATAAATATTCCCCTCATGGTATCTTTAAAAACACATGCAATTTCAAATGATATTTTAATTCAACACATGCCAGCTATGTTCTTTTAAAGATAGTAAATCACTCTTGACTGAGTCTGACAAAGTATCTCATTATAGTTTTATGTACTCTTCGACACTTTCCCTGCTTTGTTCAAAGATGACAATACTGGTTCATTCTAAAGGCATGCAGGATATTTGATGAAGTAGAACTCACCAGCAACCCCTAAAATAAAAAAGTAATGCCAATATGTCTAACCAGTGTGGTATCAGGGTCTTTCTCATATTTACTTGTCTTGGGAAACTCCCCGTTTGTGATATCCATTTGCATCGTACAGCACTCATATAAGAAATGTGCTTTGGAAAATATGTATAGAAAATAGCTGTAACCCACACTGTGGTTGAAGAACTATAGGCAGCGATATTGTCGAAGGTCTTTGGTACTACAAATGATCTCACAGTGCTGGGCTCCGATGTCTAATATTTACAAACAGTCCTCTAAATAGATCCTCTCTTGATATTAGCCTTTGACACATGAGAGCAGTTTTGCCAAAAGTTACCTTCCTTCTCAATTTTTCAGAATGAACTCTTTTAAATCATGTATTTGTGGAAGTGCACCCTGTAGGAGAGAAGCACTATTGAAGAAAGAAATGTACACTTGCTCTTGCTCTGCTCACTGAAAGCATTGGCTTCCATTGGACTCTGTATCTGAGGAACTTAGACCAGTAGTCCTCCTTTTGGTAAGATCTATTTTGAGATACAGCCTTCACGGGAAAAGTACAGAAATCGTGGTTTCAGCTTCGTGAAATTTAAATTTATTATTTAAAAAAGTAACCAGAAGCGTGCCAAAACTTCTCTGCCCTTTGTCTTCTTAACCCTGAGGGTACCATTCACTCGGTTTCTATTACCATATTTCAGTTTTATATAAGTGAAACTCTAAATGACCATATACACCTGAGTATAAGCTGACCCGAATGTCTGGCAAGGCACCTAATTTTACTATGAAAACTGTATTAAAAAGGTGCTGACAAACTCGGCTTATACACAGATATATAGAGTATGTACTTTTTGTGGTTAGCTCCTTTTTTTTTCAAAATTATATTTGGAGACACATACACACTGCTACATTCAACAACAGGACATTTATTTTGTTTTGTAACACTATTCTGTATGGGACTACTAAGAATTTCTAATGTAAGCTGCTATAATTTATATGCTAGTCTCTGGCATATTATTAAGGCCATACTTGAGATTCTGATTGCTGAATTAAGTCAATGAGATTCAAAATAATGTGAGAAAAGACAATAATATTAGAAATACTCTGAATCAAAGTTTGACACAAAATCATAAAGAATTTTCAGTGAAGAAAAGATAAGACTCATCATTAAGTTGAATATTCCACTGTCTACTGAGAATGGACAAAAACATATACTCGATTGAAAATGAATTTTGATCCAAAATAACCACATCTACAATGCACTAGATCACTGACTATCCTTCACCAAATAGTTGAGTCATTGAAACTTCAGTAAAAAGTGAAACAAGGAAACACTGGACTAAGAGTGATTACTGAGAAATGTTGAAACTTGAAAGGGTGGACACAACACCTGCATTGAGATATAAGAGAAACTATTTTTATAGATTGATATATGCCCAGGATTGCTTTATGCAATAAAGTTCAGCAACTTCTTTATTAAATGAGGTTTCTGTTCTTTCACTATCTCTTGCAGGTTATGTGCCAGCCCATTCACTATTAGGTTAGGAAAGATGCAGTTATGTAACCTTGAGTTTCTTCCTCTTTTTTTTTTAGGCATCACTGCCTTCAGGTGGTGAGAGTAGGAGGCCCAGCCTTTGCTCCTGGGAGCTGGAATTGAACCTCCATCCCAGTGGGCCGTAGTCCCGCGCCCAACCACTACGCCACCGGGGCTCAGCCCGAGTTTCTTCTTCTTAATGTGAAGGTAGTACTTATTTCCAGGGTTGCTGTGAGAATTAAATAACTCATCACGAATCATAAGTGGCATTGTAAGTCTCTATTAAATAAAATGATTTGAATCTTTCCACATCTCTCCAGTCATTGGCATCCATTTAATTGGTAAATTATTAGGGTGGCACGTACAGTGAAATCACAATTTACCGATTAGCTCTTTCTGATCAATTATTTTATAGACTGAAGCATTGAGGTGCTTGTATCAGAGAGAAACAGGGAGAGATCTTGAGAGACTCTCTCTGCCATTGCTTGTGCATTCCTCAGATCCTGCCCAGAGTCCTATGTGTTCTGCCCCATGGACTATACGATTTGGCAGCTGTCTGAACCCCTGAGCAGTGTGAGCTACAGTGCTGGCTTCTTGATGAAATATTAAACCCTGAAGATTGTAGGGGACCATATATGACATGTAATCCAACATCCTCCGTGGGCTAGTGTCCATGACATCCTTCAGAGAGGTTTTTGCCTTACGTTTGAACAACATAGGAAATGTTGCATCTGACAAGGTAGCAGTCTTTGCTGTTGAGTTCCTCCGTGGTTCCTGAGTTCTTTTCCTTTTGAAGAGAAAGAATGTCTCCTTGTAGCTGTCATCCACAGTTTCCATCCTACCTTCTGTAAGAAACACCAACAATCTTCGAAAAGACAGCTTTTCTGAAAGATTTTCTGTCACTTACCACTATATTATTTACCAAAAATATGGCTGGCAAGTGCTCGTCCCACTTTTAGAAGAGTTATAATATCTCGTGCAATGTATCTAGAGCAGAGGTTCTCAATCTGTGAATCGTGACCCCTTTGAGGGTCGAACAATCCTTTCATAGGGGTTGTCTGCTGCCTAACAGTGGCAAAATTACCAGTATGAAGTATCCACGAAAATACTTTGATGGTTGGGGTCACCACCATATGAGGAACTGTATGAAAGTTGCAGCATTAGGAAGGTTGAGAACCGCTGATCTGGAGGAAGCATGCCTGTGCATGTGTTAACTTTATGCTTATATATGAACATGCGCACCCAAGCCTTTCACTTATAGGAGTTTGGCTTAATAATGAAATACTCTGATATTTATCTGCTTATCTATCCTGCCTTAGCTATGGGATTAACTAGGAGGTCTATATGAGGAAATAGTTTGGGAATTAATGAAGGGAGCATGGCTAAACATGTTGTTAATGTAATCATACTGCCTAATTCAACATGACTGCTTCTGTCTTCCCTTTAGTACTCGATCACCTTAGGCAAATGTCATCTCTCGGTTTCACTTTCTGCAACTACAAGTTGTTGTTCTAAAATGATTAAGAACATTGTTAAGAAATCCTTTCTCAGTTTAGTGTTGAATCACAGCAATCAGCAATCTTATAGGACATGTGAGATCTGCCCCTGTGGTTTTCTGAGACTTAAATCTTGCCAAGAATTAAAGTAACCTCATCTTTCTTCTGTGGAATGACTTGTGGTTTCAAACTGATGCCCTTGTGGCTAGCACAATGTGCAATCCACTACATGATCAACCTCCAGGTTCAATACAGAGTAAGCACTTAATCAATAGAATTATGCTTCTAATAAGGATTATCATTCTGATCCTTGCTATTCTGAAATGATCAATGCTATTCTACAATCTCATGATTGCCCAATAACCTGAAGTTCTCCCCTGCTCAACAATCGGTAACTCCTTCAAATCTACATAAAGAAGTAAGTGTCATGTCACATGCAGCAAGATTTTAAATCAAATAAAACAAAACATGATTCTAATATCTGTGTTTTTTGCAGCTAATCCCAAGCTCTCTCCAGTTGTAAAACTGACTAGCTAAGAGAGTCAGCCACTGGGCATTCTTCTAAATAGTACCTATAGTGAACAAGACAACAGTTCCAAAGTGTCCCATTTATGGAACACATTTCTACATTCCTCTTTATAATAGATTTCAAGGATGGTTCTCCATTTTGAGCTGAATCTTCAGTGGTAACAAATTATACTTTTCTGCTGCCAACACTAAAACTATCTCACTCAGAAAGTCGCTGAGAGCCAGGTCTGATTACTAAGTGGCGTAACAGCTGGGACAAAACTGGGAGAGAATTTATGGTACATATGGCATCATGCCTGAGTCTGCTTCTTGTGTAATTCCTAATTGGGACACAAAAGTTGCTATCAGAGGGGAATTTTTGTAGTCTTTATTATTTTTTTCTCTGTATATAATCCCAAGAATTCTTTTTCAAGGAAGACAACCTGAGTTTAAGTGCTAAAGTTACTAATTTTTATTTTAAATTCACATGTCAATCCCATCAATTTACCTAAAGACATCGCTTTGGTACAGATGTGGTAAAAACATCAAACCTTTATTATTGACTATTTCTTTTACTAACATTTTGCATTTACGACAGTTAAAAAACCAACTATACAACCATTTTTATGCATCATAGTGAATATCTTGAAGTAAGACAGTCAAGGCAATGACATCCAGGAAGCGATGTTCACTGCAATGATTAAGGTCAAGTGTCAATGTACCTGAATGATTAATGTCAGTAGTGTAACAGTTAAATATTAATATAATTTGACAGTCATATGATTGTGATGAAATTTGGCAGTCATGTGATGATGGCATTTGACAGTGATGTGATGATGGAATTTGGCAGTTTTGTAAGGATGCAGTCACCCCCTATTTTGTGTTCTGATGCTAACATAGCTCTATTTTCATGTTTCATCGTGACTTGATCTTTGAACGTAGCCATGCTAATAAGTAGGAGT
Source organism: Nesogale talazaci (assembly GCA_004026705.1). NCBI lineage: Eukaryota > Metazoa > Chordata > Mammalia > Afrosoricida > Tenrecidae > Nesogale > Nesogale talazaci. Next base: position 78,218 of record PVJH01002556.1, on the reverse strand, counting down.
GGGTGAATGCTAACTCCAGAGGATATAAAAATAGGGCCTTATCTCACGAGGAATGAAAACTGCACACAATGAAAGAGGAAAATGAGCAAAGATGTTATGAAATTGGTGTCATCATCAAATTATATAAGCACGCCAAGGGGGTATTATAAACTGAGAGATAATGTCTGCACCCTTGTTGAAACACGAGATTTGGACGGGTAACGAAGAGCTAGCCACTCTCACAGTGAGGAGATAGAACCTAGACAGATGCCATTTAATGAATAGATGCTCAGATACATGAAAATTAATGGTGTGTTCAGAGAACTATAAGACAATGTCTAGGCCCCTACAGTCACTGTTAAACTAAAAAAATATAATTTAAAAAGCTCACCACTAACACTACACTCTTTAAAAAATGACTCTATGATATAAAATAAACAGTAGTAACTATAAAGTATTGATGAGTCTAAATCACTGTAATGAAACGATATGGATGGAGAGAGCTAGAATGGTTCTATTGAATTGTACATGTAGAAATGGGCCAATGACTGTAGGTCCTGTGGCATATATCTTTACCAATTATTTTCTAAGTAACTTTGTGTAGGGCTACAATAAAATGTGAGTATAGGCTTGTACTGAAAAACAGATTTAGAACACTAAGAGGAGGGGTATCGCAAAGGTAGTGTTTGAAATAGTTAGAGGTTTGCTTTGCTTTGGAAAAGGAAGCAACAATAAAAAATTCCAACTTAGGGCTGAGCCCCTGTGGCATAAGGGGTTGAGTGCGGGCCTGCAGCCGGCAGGCTTGGTGGTTCAAATCCAGCGGCTCTCAGGAGCGGCACTGGGTAGCACCCACGACCAGCAGAGGGCAGTGAGGCCCACAAAAACAAAAACAAACAAACAAAAAATCCTCCACCTTAGAAAATTCAAAAAAAAATTACTCTTCAAGCACTATGGAGACTAGAGTGAGACAACATAGATTAGACTCTATATCAGAAGTTTAGTCACTATCTATTGGATTTTCAGAGAGAACTTGATAACCTACAGGAAACAGTAAGTTAAGGGGAAAGACATAAGAGATTTTATTAAAATTAGGCTTTCTTTCTTTATGCACATGAGCATTTAAGGTTACCAGGCAAGATACACATTTTTAGCATTTGGAAGAGGTAAAATATGTACTCATAAACACACACATTTTGCTAGCAGCTACATTTATTTTTAGTCAATCATGAGGCCATCACATAGAATATAAGTGAAGCATGGAGGCAGAATTAATTTTAGACCTCCCTGTTTGGCATTTATTTAAAGTCATTATCAAGAGATAATAGATTATATGCTCCTTATAAGACAGATGGAGATGTTTTTAGAAATTCCAAAGTAGCAAGTGAAGTGCCTCATGCATGGCAATGATATTTAACTTCTTTCAGTTTCATTCTAAGACACTGTGTCCAAGGTGATTCTAAAAAGATTCCTCAGAGACTGCGGCGAGTTTCCCATTAATTTCCTATGCAGAGAGCCATCAGGGGTGGTCTTGATGATTCCTATTGTGCAATATTTCTAAAGGAAATAGCCTTTTAGAAAGGAAAAATCAAGATGAATTTTAGGTAAAGAGAAAAAATAGTCACTGCCTATAATCTTGGCACTTCTACTTAAACCACCATCCTAATGTAGGTAGAAGTGTCTAGAGTGAATGTGTTCAAGACCCCGATGTAAAAATAGCTTTCTTCTGGATGTTTAAGCTGCTTCTTCAAATACCTTTGGAAGACGTGGGCTGCCTAATTTCTGGGGAAAGATTATTCATGAAGAAAAATAAACGAACAAGACGGGTTGGACATATTCAACTGGACAGGAGGTGTGGTCACTTGACCTCCATGCCTACAGAGGGAAGAAGGAACAGAAAAAACGATGTGCTTCTCGAATACCTGCCAGGTCAGGCCGGACAAATTGGTGAACTCAAGAGAGAGCATCTATGTGCATAGTTCTTCATTTTATCAAACCAAGTTGGAATTTGCTTTGGTGAGTTCATGTTTGGCATCTTCAGTGCTTAAGTAATGTACCCCAAAATTACAGTACAGAAATTTGAGGACGACTTAAAATAAAATGGAGGAATATCTAGCACTTTCTATGCCCTCGGTGAATTAATAGTATGGGGGCTAATCCTGCCATTGATTATGACCCATTGCAATACAAAATTTGCAACCAGTAACAGTTCAGTAGTTTCACTGCACATGTGGGTAACCTGGATTCAATGCTCAGCCAATATATTTCAAGCTTAACCACAACTCACCTGTCCCTGCAGATGTCTATATTGCTTTGAAGCTGAACAGACATCAGTGGTGCTTCCAGATTAAGATAGATAAGGGAGGAAAGGTCCATCAATCTACTTTTAGAAACAAACATTAGAAATCCCATAGATTAAGACAGCCTCGTCCCATTGTGTGTTGGGTCACTATGAGCTAGAAAAAGACAGTGCAAAATATGGTGAAACATCCCAACATAAGTATAAAATAACTTGTTGAAATAGCAAAGAAGCAACCAGGGCAAACTTCTTGGAGGGAACATTTGAACAAGCCCTTGAAGAATTTACCAAATATACTTGAGTATAAACTGACCCAAATATCAACCGAGGCACTTAGGTTTACCACAAAAACTGCACCAAAATGTGCTAAAAACCTTCAGCTTATATATAAAAACCTCAGAATATATAGTACTATATTCAGGTATGTGCATTTTGAAAAAAAGATAGGGCAGGGAGTTTCATCCAAATGGACATTTTTCTGAGAGGGCTATGAACAACAAATGTTCTTATCAGCAGCAAAACCACCATTTTTCTGCCTTCAGTGCTCAAGTGGCATCCCATGTGTTATCCTTGAGTAGGCAACACCAAGACCCCCGGCATTCCCTAAAATATCCCTCCATCTGCTTAAAGGACGTCACTGAATCTTGTCTTAGAGAATTAAACAGGCACTTACCATATCAGACTTGTCTGATACCGTCCCAAGAATGAGATTTTTGAAGGCTGTGAGAAGGGAGAAGTATTTTAGATCCTGAATCTTTATACTTAGGATAGACATGAATTGAGAAGCAGATCCAAGTGACAAATTAGAGGTAATTTATAGCACTCTGGCTTAAATCATGCCTCTTTCGCACGTCGCATAACAACCCAAAGCACCCAATTTGGTATAAAACTTTCTCTGCTTTGGTTTCTCAGGCAAATCACAGATGGGTAAAACCACAATATATCTGGAGACAGACTAAAATGGGGACATAAGGACAAAACAAAAGAAGACAGCTTTGATACAGAGAGAAAGCTTTACTTCTTTATTGTGAGTATTCACACAATTCTACAACAAAAATCAGATCCAGGCACACAGGGGTTTCATTATACAAGAGTTTTGAAGACCATCCTTATAATTAAGAGAGAAACAACAAAAAATGGAATCAGCTACAGCTGAATTAACTCTAATGTGTGAGGCCCCAAGGTACGTCCGAGTTGAACTGTGTCCTCTTTACAATGTTCAAAGGTGAATCATTTGGAAGTAGACCACGGAGTTTCTTTTGACACACCTCTGGATGGACAAAGGCCTCCAACCTTCTGGTCAGCACCTCAGTACCTTTTCCATGGACATCACCCAGCTACATCTGTGAAGGGCAGTGCTGCTCTCAACCAGCCGACTAAACCTGTAGGTCTTGACCCCTTTGAGGATAATATAACCCTTCCACGGGAGTTGCCCAATTCATAGTGGTGGCAAAATGACAGTGATGAAATAGCAACGAAAATAATTTAATGGATGGGGAGGTCACCACCACATGAGGAACTGTGTTGAAGGGTTGCGACATTAGGAAGGTTGAAAACCACTGCTAAACTCATATGTCTGGAGGAGTAGAGAAAGTTTATGTAATGCTGAGTGTGCCAGCGTGCCTCAGTTCACCTGTGACATGGGACAGGGCTGAGGTGGTCTCTCCATCTTTAAGAAGGAATGCAGCTGTGATGACACTTCCGCTTCCCCGATCCGGTACTTGAACATTCTCGTAGTGACTAAAGCCTGATATTCTGAAATCAGAATTTCCCCTTCAGAAGGGTACATACTTTTGACGCTTTAATTTAACTTGATTCAGAGAGGAAAATCAATCTAAATATTCTTTATTAAAACTATATCCACCATTTCTCAATCACTGATTACCACTCTTCTAAGTGCTTTACATAATTTAACTAATTGATTGAAATTAGTTAATAATGTATAGGTAGGAACGATTCTAATCCTTGTTTAACTGAGAAAATCAATATGCAAAGAAGCTAAGCAATTGGCCCAACATGAGTGAATGGCTCTAGGTGGTAGAGTCTCATCATCAGCTTTGTTGCTGACTAGAACATAAAAGTACATATAAGGTACAGGATTAAATTGTAGTCTGAGGGTTTACCCCTCATACTCAAGGGGAAAAGATGTCATGTGGGGCAAAGCCAATTCTTGTTATTTCTCAGAAAAAAAATGTTAAAACTTCTAATAGAGATTCTTCAATGTCATTCAGCTCCTTCCTTTATGAGCATTTATTATATATTGTTTATATGAGATAGTGAAAATGAAATCTAGAATTCATCCTAAGAATACTGAATGGATACGTATTTTTTTCTAGGATGTATTGTGGCAATAGTCATACTTTAGAGGTAAAGTGAAATATGGAACAAAAGTAGAATGAGTGATCAGACTTTTTTAAAAAATAGATCATTTTATTGAGGACTTTTACAGATGTTGTTTAATCACTAAATGTAACAATAATTACAACGCGATCACTTAAGTTAAATGGGTGCACAAACAAATGTGGTGAAGAAAGCTGATGTATCCATCAAAGGATATATCTGGGGTCTTGAAAGCCTGAAGATAGACAATAGATCATTTACCTGAGAAGAGACCACACCCACACAGAAGAAGCACAACAGCCAGTGTGGCCACACGGTGGTGAAAGTGGTGAAAGGTCTATGCAATAGACATCAAACGGGGGGGGGGGGGGGGAAGCACATATCATGGTGTGCACACATCCCCAAGGTGCCCACTAAGGACATGTGGGAGCATGAGTAAGAGTGGTGAAGAAAGCTGATGGTGTCCAGCTATCAAAATATATAGCATTCGGGGTTTTAAAGGTTTGAGCATGAACAAGCAGTCATCTAGCTCAGGAGCAACAAAACTCACCATAAAAGAAACTCACTTGCCTGTGCGATCATGAAGTGCTGAAACAATCAGGTATCAGGCGTCAAAGAACAAAAATCAAAATCAATGGACCAATTGACTCCTGATATTGCTGAACACAAATGGATACAGAGGCAAACAGAATAGAAGAAATGATGGTGCCCAGCTACCAAATGATTGAATGCCTGGAGTCTCAAAGACTTGAAGATAACCGAGTCGCCATTCAGCAGAGAAACAGCAAAGCCCACATAGAAGAAGCACACCATCATGCGTGATCAAGAGGGGCTGAAGGGAGCAGATAATGAGCATCAAAGAACAAGAATCACATCATTACGAATGAGGGGGAGAGCAGGGTGGGGATCTCAGGCCCACTGGTGGGTAACTGCTCACCCCTTTACAGGGGAATCACCGGGAGGAGACAGACGAGTCATGGTGCAGCCAGGCAGTGATGATGCATACAAGTTTTCTCTAGTTCCTGAAGCCTTCCTCCCCCGTCAACCAACATGGTCCAAACTCTACCTTACAAATCCAGATGGACTGTAGATGGTACACTAGTATAGATGGGAGCTGGAGATATGGGGAAACCAAGATGGATGAGCCTCTTCAGGCCAATGGTTACATTGTAGATGCTGGAAGGGTAGAGAGAAGGTGGGGTAGAGAGACAGAACCAACTGCAAGAATATTCACATAAGCTCCTATTTGAAGGACGGGCATCAAAGGAGTGAGTTGGGGGAGAGATTGGGCAGTGTAAGATATGAGAGAACAATAACAACATATAAAGTATTGAGGGTTGGTGGGGAGGAGACAGCAGGGGAAGAGGGGAAGAGATTGAAAATCTGATACTAGGGACTCAAGGGAAAAGGCAGACGATTGGAAAATGATAATAGAAGTGGACATGTGAGGATGCGTGGCACAGTATGTTTATTTTTGTATTGTGAAAAATGATGCATGAGCCCCCAATAAAATAATTTTAAAAATAGATCATTTTATTGAGGGCTCTTACAGATCTTGTTCAACCATTAAATGTAACATCAACTACTATTAATGTTATAATGAATGAATTATACATTAATTATTTAGAGTGCATATGTACATATATTGCCATCATCATTTTCAAAACAATTTCTTTCTACTTGGACCCTTGTATTCAGCTCTTTTTTACCTCCCTCCACACCTTCCTGCCCATATGAACCCTTGATGAATTATAAATTAGTATTTCCTATCGTACGCCCTTTGTTGTCTCCACTTATATTTTTTATTATGTGTACCCCCAGTGGGGGGTGTGTTATAGGTCAGTCATTGGGATCCCCCCCTTCTTCTTCACCTTCCCCCAACCCTCACAGCATAGCTATTCTCATTACTGTTCTTGAGGGGGTTTATTTGTCTTAGATTTCCTCTGTCTAGAACTCTTATATATGCCAGTGTAAATGCTCCATCTAGCTGGATTTATAAGTTAGAACTGGGGTCAAGATAGGGGTAGGGGCAGGGCAAGCATTAAAGAACTAGAGGAATGTTGTGTGTTTTGTCAGTGCTTTGCTGCACCCTGGCTGACTTGCCCCTTACTTGTGACCTTTCTGTGAGTGAATGTCCAATTGTATACAGATGGGGCTTGAATTTCTACTCCAGCCCCTCTCATTCATATCTATGTGATTGTTTGTTTGGGGTCTTCTGATGCCTGATACCTGAACTTGTTGACACCTCGTGATCATACAGACTGGTATTCTTCCTCCATGTGGGCTTGGTTGCTTCCTTGCTACATGACTGCTTGCTTACCTTCAGGCTTTTAAGACCCCAGAGACTATATCTTCAAATATCCAGGAACCATCAGCTTTCTTCACCACATTTGTACCTATTTTGACATTATCAATCATGTTGGGAAGGTGAACATCATTGAACACCAGGTTACTATAACTAAGTGTTCTTGCACTGAGGGCGTACTTGAGCAGACGCCCAATGTTTGTCTGCTACCTTGATACTGAACATATACATACATATTACAGAGAACGATATCACTATCATTATATTTTAATACATTTGCATATCTATCTACATGCATATATTAAATCTCTACAAATGTTTTTTGCCTACAACTTCATTCCTCTATTTCTTTTTGCTTTCCTCCTGCCCCACTATTATGTTGGGCCTTCAAAGCAATGTTTCAATAATCCTGTTGAGAGCTAGTAAGAACCTAGCATGAGAGGAAACAGGGAAAGAGAACATATTTGAAAGGCATCCAGAAGGTAAAAATCCACAGACATCACTAGTAGATTGAACCTGAGGAACAAAAAGGAAACAGTAGAAACATTTTGCAATATAGAACGTGGTGATAACCATATCCACAATGGGAGGGACAGATGAGTGCCATTTCAGAAGCGATGTGTTGATGTTTCCTAGTTTAATTTTAGCAGCCACCTAACAAAGAATCCAGACAAAGCAATTTAGAGTCAGTCTCTCTTCTGTCACCGCCTTCAAACAGATTCTGACACCAGGCAACTTCATAGAACTTGGGAGAATTGCACCTGTGAACTTCCTCATGAATGATGTTCTTGATATCTTTCTACCGCTAACCAGGTTCTGTCACTAGTGTTCAGTCTAGAAATTCTGTTCTTGAAATACTTTCAAAGTTGAGAAGGGACAGATTCAAGGTCATACTGTGGCTCTTGTGGATTTGTTTTCATTTTCTTCAACTTCAATCTGAACTTTCATAAGAACAATTGAGGTTCTTTTCTACTGTCAGGACTGGGCCTGATGTGAGCTGCTGGGATTGAGTTTCTGTATCTTCTCCTCCATGTCCCCCCACCCCCCCGCCCAAAGGCAGTGAGTTGGATTTTAGTGTGCTCCATTTGGAGAAGTTTGTGTGGTTGTGCTGCTCATTTTTTTTTCTAGGAACAAGTAGTCTTGAAAATGATATCATGCAATCTCCAACGTTGTTCCTATCACTGAAAAAGTATTTTCTAACCACTACTCCTCCTTGTTTCCAATTTCTGCCTTCCAATTTCCAATCATTATCAACACAACTTGATTGCATGTTTGATCACTTTCCCACTGAAGACCTTGGTACAATGTTTCTATTTCTTGATCACTATTTTACCATAGTTGATTCATAAATTTGAGTAATAGTAATGTTGATTGAATTTCCTTGAATGGGAACAGATATGATACTAACATTGACTGCTGCACTTCAGGATAGATCCTGAAATGACCTTTTTGACAATGAATGCAACTCTATTCCTCCTGACTGAGTCATTCCCAGCATAGTAAACCATATGATTTTCTCATTAAAAATGGCCCATTCTAGTCCATTTGAGCTCATTAGCATCCAGGATTTTGTTCTTTATGTCTCACATTTCATTTTGACCACTCCCTATTCTCCTAGATTCAAACCATGGATTTAGTTCAACACACCTTTAACCATAGAGTAACTTCTTTGCTCTATAAGACATTATAGAGATCTTGTGCAGGTAATTTGCCCAATGCAATAGCTATTTGCTTTCTTGACTGCTGTTTGGATCCAAGTGAAATGAAAACCTTGATGACTTCCACTTTTACTCCATTTTTCATTATGCTATTGGTCAGTTGTGAAGACTGGGCTCCACTATACTTTGAGTTGCCATTTAAACCTGGTCTTTGGTTTCCGCAGGAAATGCTTCTGACCATTATTGCTCTCAGTTAGAAAGGTTGTGTCTCCTGCACATGGCAGGCGATGAATAAGCCTTGCTTTAATCTTGATGCCAAATTCTTCTTCGTATAGTACTGTTTCTTGGGTTATTTCCTTAACATCCCTATTGAATAACTCTGGCAAAAAATACCACTCAGATGCACACCTCTAATGGTTTGAAACCATGCACCATTTCCTTTAGCACTTTAAAGAATTATTGTATAGGATGTTTGCCTAATCTCTCATGTTAGTGGAAGGATTCCTCTATGAGAATAAGGGTTGATTCACAACCTCATTTACACCACAGAAACACCAAAGGCTATCGACTTGGAAGAACCAGCTACTGTGGAATTGTGTGTTTCTATTGAGACAGAGGGGAGCTAAGATTATTAATAAGAGGATTCAAGGAAAGTTTTTTCTCTTTTTTAAATTTAATCATTTTGTTGGGGGTTCATACAACTCTTTTCTTAATCCACACGTACATCCATTGTGTAAAGTACGTTTGTACATTCGTTTCCTTCATCATTCTCAAAATAGTTGCTTTCTACTTGAGCTCCTGGTATCCACTCCCCATTTTCCCTTCTCTCCCTGCTCTTCCCTCCCCCATTGAACCCTTGCTACTTTATAAATTATAATTATTTTGTCATATCTTATACTGTCCGACTTCACCCACATCTCTGCTGTACATCCTCCATGGAGGTTATATGCATATCCTTGTAATTTGTTCTTCCTTTTTACCCCATCTTCCCTCCACCTTCCCTATATTGCCACTCTCAGCACTGGTCCTGAAGGGATCATCTGTCCTGGATTCCCCGTGTTTCCAGTTCCTATCTGTACCAATGTTTTGATTTAGGAGGCAATTAAGCCATTTCCTTCTCCCACTGCATACCACCCTCTCCTCACAGCATAAGAGGGAGACCTTTTTTCTCGGCAGAGAGTAAAATAGATCCCTGGACTAGAGGAAACATAGCAAGAATAATGAAGATGAGACATGACTAATATAGCTGTGGTAAACAGGAGGACTGGTGAAGCCAGAGATGGCCAGTAGAATGGTGAGACCAAAAGGAAAACGTCCAACCCAAATTAAAAAGCCACAGATCTTTCAATTTAGCATACAAAGAGGGAAAAAGACAATCATACTCATGTAAACAGATCTAAGTCTCAAACATATTAGTTCTTCTACATCTCTACTACAAGAATTGTTATGAAAACACTATAACAAAATGCAAAAGAAGGGAGAGATAATTCACATAATAAAAGACAATAGGCATCTTCAGGAGGCTGACTATAGGAAAATCCCCACGAGGTAATTGAACAACGTGCTTGGAAATCAACACATACAGATTGGAACAGGTTAAAAAATTCTGGGAAAATGTTCTTTAAAAAGAGGGGACAATCAATTACACAAATCAATCGATAACCCTCTACCGGGGTCAAATAATGGAACAATGGGTGAGGAGCAATTGAGTATGATGTAAGATATGAAAAATAATGATGTATCAAAGGTTCGTGAGGGAGGGTGAATGGGTTGGGGGAGGGATGGGGAAGAAATGGGGAGCTAACATCTGGGGATCAAGTGAGAAGAGAATGCTTTGAAAATGATGATGGTGACATATGCACAAATGTGGTTGACACACTGGATGAATGTATGGATTGTGATAAGAGATGTAAGAGAACCCAATAAAAGTAATAAAAAACCAAGATTAAATATCAAATACTTAATGTATTTAGAAGAGCATATGAAGCTATCAGAAGTTATTAGATATACTGCTAGACAGCTATAATTCAATTACTAACATTTTATATGAATTAGAAAAGAAACCATATGGGCCATGAATGGAAAACTAAGGTTATAAGATAGGAGATATTTTTAAATGAGTAACAACATACTGAACTTTAACTACACTGTGTTTAATTGTGTGGACGCTGTTGTGCTAAACTTTTGCATTCAATTTTATTCATTTGTTGTTGACACTGATACTGTCGCCAGAGTAATCACATGCTAAGTGGATGGTTGGAGGTTTGAGTTCTCCCAGAGACAGCTCAGTCGGAAACCCAGTCCCTGAAGAGCAGAAAACACTTTTGCGATGAAAAACATGGGGTTGCATGAATTAGGGTGTACTACAGGACAATCTGTTTGTGGTTATATTCATGGTATATTTTAAAGTTTTGGTGATATGTATATTGATTTTTTCTTATTTTATTATTTTTTAAATGCTCTGTGAGAAACAGCTATTTCTAGGGGATCATATTCCAGAAATTGATACGTAGGCAGGATTAAATAAGATCTTGATTTCTGTCTTTATAAAGATAAACTTGTTAAAAAGTCAAAACAAAGACAGGGAATATTATCGCATCCATTGCCTTTATGTGTACACACATGTATGTGTGTGTGTGTGTTCTATGAAAGTGCTTAAAATAATTTCACCATTCTAAAACTAAAAAATAAATGTAAGTGATAAATGGAGTGATATTAGTCAAGTGAAAGAAAAGCTTTAAAAAACAAAAGTATTATTTGGGGGCTATAGTGTTGAATAAAGAGAATCATGAAATCCAACTAAAAGAGTCCATTGTAATAAGACTGTCAAGGGCTGATTTAGTGAACTGAACATCAAGAAAGATGAGTAAGTGAAATTTTATTTATTCAGTAAGTTTTTATTTGAGAACAACAAAGAGTCAAACCTTTTTCAGGACATAAAATATTCGGAGGGATAAGGTAGGTAGCCAAACAAACGTGAGATAAAAGAGGATGAGAGAGGACATTTGAGAACAAAACATCAGTTATGCCACTCAAAACCAGTCAAGCACAGCTAATTAATGACATCAGGAAGAACATGACTATCTTCCCTGGTTTGGAAACTGGAGAGAAAGAGGTCGTCAGGGACACTGAATCCTTCATTCCAACTGTTTATCCAACTGTGTGCTTAGCAGGTACATCAAGAGATGGACTCCAGGGACGGATTACTCATTAGTGTCAGAAATCAGGAAAAGAAAGAGAGAAAAGGAATCATTAAAAAAGCATGTGTGGGGGCTGAACCTGGTGGCTTAGTGGTTGTGTGCAGGACTGAGGCCCAAATCCAGCTCCACATGAGCAAAGGCTGGGCCTCCTACTCCCAGAGGGCAGAGGGTAGTGATGCCCCCCCCAAAAAAAAAACATGTGTGGGGGTCAGAGGGAAGCTCAGAGGCAGCACAGGGGCTCAGGGAATGCAAGACATTCACCAATAAAAACTTTCAAAGGCTACTGAGTTGGTGTGGCACATGGACTGTGGTCAGCAGCAAAAGTGGGAACACATGGCCTCCACATGACACAGGAGCATGCAAGAAGCTTGTGCCGCTGAAATGTACATGCCTCTGATCAATTTGCTTTGCAATTTGAATCATTCTCATGTTTTTAGTCATTTTAATAATTTTTCATGTACACTCAGAAGTGAAAGGCACAGGTTTCTCTTGTTTCTTTTATGTTGTCTGCTAAATGTTGGATCCTCAGAAGTTGTATTATTTTCGTCTCTGCTCTAAAGGCCTGCTGTTTCCTTAATTGAAGTGGTAGCATTTGACTGGCTTTCTTCCCATCGTCACATAATCATTATTTTCCATATCTCAGTTGTTGCTCCATTTCATTAACTTTTTTCCGAAAATCGCTCCCTATTTATCTATTTATAGGCTTTGACTGTGTGTCGTCTTTGTCCAAAACCAGTATGATTTCCTTTATCTCCTTGCTTTTGATCTTTAATTTTCCTTTGTTCAGAATCAATCACTTTTTCCCTTGATACTTCCTTTGATATTTCTTTTTTATAACTGCTATCACAATGATTGGAATTTTCATGAATTTTACTATAGTTAAAAACTTCTGCTTATGGATGGTATAAATGGAGGCTGGTACTTGGAGTTCACAAATCTTCAGTTCCAAGCACTAAATTCCATGGTCTCAGCCAATCCAGCCTCATTTATATTTCCTTCCTTCACCAAAGAGAAGTCCCCACAGAAGCCTCTTGAGATTTCTTATCTCACCAAGTATGCATTCCTTGCCCCTCCTTGCATTTTTCTGCAATGGCTAGCCTACGATTTCTTGTTAACCATAGAATTGTTTGACTGCATCTCAGCGTATTCATTTTAAAGAATTGTTCACTTTTATACTAACTCCTACTTCCAATTATTTCTCTATGGATCTATTAGGTTTTCTATTTCTTAACTGCAACTACTATGTAAAATAGTCTTTTATTAATGGCACGCGCTCATTAATTTATTGCCAACCTTATCGTGTAAATGATTAAATCTATTTGAGTTCATTGATTCTGTTGGCATCTCTTTTCATCAGAGTGCTATGCCAGAGAGACACTGTAGGAGAATTCAGTATTTATCCCAGAAATTAATGAATGGGTAGAAACGTGTCTGTCTTGGCTCACAGGGGTATGGCTCAGTATCTTACCATCTCATTCTGCGTGGCTTTCAGTGATGTGCATTTAGATCCCGTCAAGAAAGGTAAAGCTGTGAATCTCCAGTTTCTCTGATTTCAAGATTTCACTGACTGTTTATGAAACCTTTTATCTAGTTAACTCAGCTGCTTGCTATTAAGATGTGTTATCTACGTGGCTCAGGAATAAAAGTCCCAGGGTAAAGACATAAAGAGGCCTGGTGTTCCCTGCAACTGAAGCCCTACTTGACTGTCCCTAGCTTAAACCTTCCTGGGACTAAATTATCTATGACAGATCTTGTTTTAACATTGTGAAATGCAAATTTGAAGGAATGGGATGGGGCGGGGGGGGGGGGTGCTTGTTGGAGCCCAACAAGGCTGTGGTTCTGAAAGACGGTAAATGAAAGAAACAGCTAAATCATTTTCTCACCTTTTTTGAGCTATGAAAGGAAATTTATTTTCAAGGCTCTACAGGCTGCACCATTCCTTCCTGCCATTTGCTGTGTATGAGCAGCATACAGGCCTTGCTATTTAAAATGGAAGCACACGGGATGTCTTATGCACCAACGCATGGCCTGTTGATTAAATCATGAATGTCCCATCTCGGTCTGAAACAATATAAATGGAGACACAGTATTTTCTGCTATTGTGTCATCTGGATTTTCCACATGTAGCTCTTGTCCCTGCTTGCACTAAAGAAATAGTATCGTCTGTCTTCTGCAATTGATATAGCTGTTGTTTTCCCATTCATTCAGAGAAACTTTCCCAGCTCCTTGTCCTCTTCTGCACACTCTATTGAGTGATGGGTGTATTCTGCAGAAATTTCCTTTGCTGCCAATTCACAAGTGGTCTTTTTGCCCATCAAGTTCTTAATGATGGCAAAACCCTTGTAAGGTACCAAGACCAGGTGCTAGTAGGTCCATACACTGCAACTGCTGGATGCCTTCTTGGAGGATGCAGTGAGGTCTGGGGTAGAACCATTAGCTTGCACAGCTCCCGTTTCCATGAGTGTGAGCCAGAACTGCCTCCACAGTTTGGGGAAACTGTTCTTCAAACCGGGGTCTGATCGCCATCCTGAGAATCACTCCTGAGTTGAGGATCCCGAAGCATGTGCAAATGCACTTTGTGGGCCCTCAATCAGACTCCTGCATTTCTCACTGTGTTCAAGCTGATTCTGCACTCTTCACTAAAGCAAAAACAAGTCAGGAGTTAAGTTTTGTTACACAAGTACCAGATTGCCTCACCACATATTTGCATAGATTTTTAGTGAAAAAATGCTCCTGTGTTTTATTATTAAGGGCCTGGAGAGGTGCTGTTCAGTAAGCAATAGGCTGCTAACCACAAAGACTGGGGTTCATACCCATTTGCCACCCAGAAGGAATAAGAGACCACCTCGTCCCATAAAATTGTAGCATCCTGGAAGCTCTTTAGAGAGTCAGTATCTGTTGGAATGGTAGTAGAGTCGGTGGGTATGTATTGACTTCCTCGCAACTTTCCTTGGAATGTTTTGAGATTTAATATTTTTTTGCTCACTTTCAAAATAAAAAACCTTCAAACTCACTGCCATGGAGTGAATTCTGACTCATATTGACCCTATAGGATGGAGTATATGGGTCCCTGCAGATTTTCAAGACTAAAACTTTATGGGAGTAAAAAGCTTCATCTTTTCTTGTGGAGCAACTGGTGGCTTCAAACTGCTGAGCTTGGATAGAAGTCCATGACATAACCTACTATTATACCAGAGCTTCATTCATTTTTTTCTAAATTGTGTTCTCTTTCCAGAGAATCTCAGGACAAGTAACACACATATATGTCTATAGTGCTTGAGGATTATCCCTTAAAATGTATGTGAATTCCTGGTACTTGTGAACAAGTTTGCTTGGATAGAGGATATTTGAAGATGTTTCCAGTTCATATGAGGTTATACTGAAGCAAGGTCAGTCTTCATACAGAGACGCGGCATGGGAAGGGGCCATGGGAAAAGATCGGGGTGACGCTGCAGCAAACCAAGGAATGTTTGGAGCCACCAGAATGTGGGAAGGAAAAGAAAAGATTTTGTCGCAGAGCCCTTAGCCCTCAGACTTCCCTGTGAATAAAAATCTCTGGCTTCCAGATTGTAAATAATTTGTACATGTCACTGAATTTGTGGTACCGGCAGTCTCCAATTTATGATCTATTGAACTCATGAAAAAATGCAACTCATCGCAACATGCTAAGCTCCCTGAACTTCTCAGACTAACTTTTTACAGGAGGAGAAAGTCCCATCTTTCTCCTGAAAAAAAAATGCACATAGGAATCTGTGGTAGATAAATAATCATTTGTCAATTTGAGGATTAAGAGGGAAGGGGTGGGATCTACTCTGTCACAACCAATGAGGCTTCTGTGTGGGGATAGCCTTCCCCTTAGGATTCTGAGAATTCAGGTATTTCCTCCTTGGAGGTGAGGGACTCTGTTTTGACAGAATGTGTTACGTGCAATGTTAATTTTTATCTGCAAATTTGTACATGACGCTTCCACTCCAAAAACCAAAGATAAAATTTTCAACATTAGTGATCATTAAGAGTAATTATTATGAAACTGAGGTCTTCGACTTACATCACAACAGACTTGCAACAGAGTCATCAAGATAGAACCCAACTTAATTTGGGAACTGCCTGTACTTCTTGCTGGTAGCCCTTGAAAATGAACTCATCTTCCTTGGTCCAGTTTCACAGTTCTAATGTTTGTTGGTTTAGGGATTTTTACACAAATTCGTTTAGATTATAGAGTCAACACCAAATAGGTCCATACAGTTATCACAAACTAGGTTTGATGTGAGACTTTCTTTCTTTGGGTTCTTAGGGAGACAGCACTTTCTGCCCCTCCCCATATCACCCCACACCCCACACCCCATACACAGGAGAAGAGCCCAACTTAATTTCCTATGTTTTTCTTTGCATGTACCCTGTAGGTTGTAAGGTACTTTTACAGTAAGTCATCCAGTAAGTTCACTCTAACCTTAGGAGATTCACAGCACAGCTATTATGATGACACTTTTAGACATAAAGCAGGTGAGACCCAAGTAGTTGTACCTTGGTCAAAGCCATCCGCTGAATGAACTGCACAGCCTGAACCTACCTCAGTTCCATGGCAATTCTTATGATTTTATTACACAATGCTAGCCTTTGATTTCCAAGAATTGTGATTATTTATGGAATTTAGACAAAAACGTCCTATGGTTGATAATAACAATTTGTCCTTCAGGTACTTTGAACTTTGACAAATACTGGAAATAGAAAATTTATTTGTAAGCTAATATAAAAATCTGGCAAGGTAGAGAGGGTTTCTCTAGAATTCACTCTTAGCTGATAATACAAGCTAATACTGGTTTTAAAAAAGTAGTTAATAGAGCATTTAATTCCATTTAATAGTGTTTTACCAGAAGAATGATACTGCTTGCAATGAATTGAAAGATTTGAACTCAATTCACTGAGCATGGACGAAGCTGCCTTTTTGTCAGCCTCGGCTGAGAAGTGAGTTGAGACTACAGAGATAGTATCAAGGAATTCACAAATAGCTTTGAAATAGGTAGCTTTTGATAAGTAACAAGCAAAAACATGGTAATCCAAGGAAGTAAAAAATGAGTAATGTCTGTGTCCTTTACATTGTAAATAGTATGTCCCTGCTGTGAGAGAGCCGCAAAGATCAGATTCATAGGAGCAAAGATCCAAAATGATTTATAATTCAAACTACAGAAATGTAAAATGACCAAACTGCTCCATATTGACACACCCCCCAAACACAAATGCAGTCACAAGTCTCTCAGGCACACACTCATTCACACACATGTATTCTCTCACATTCTCTCTCACTTTCTCCCTCCCTCCCCTCTCTACCTCCCCAACACACACACACACACACACACACACACACACACACACAGAGGAGTAGCAGTTTATTTCCCACCATCTGTACAGCTGCTGTTATTGTTCTTCTTCTAAATCCAGCATCCTGGGGAGCTTACTCTACATTCTTCTTAATCAGGAGCAGATTTTATAATCATTTGTATTGACCACTGAAAATCAGACCATTAGACTGCGTGGGTGGTCTGACTCAACCCGGTCCCTTCTGTCACAATTGATGTTGTCTAGCTTCATTAGGGAGCATTAGATTTCCACCAGGCGGAATCCCATTTCGACAATGTGTGCACAACCACTAATGATGATTTCAAACGAGAGAGCCGTGTGCATCCATACAAATTGAGATCACACCTTTATCCTTGGAATATAGTTGTGATTACATTAAAGGCACATTACAAATCTGTCGCCTCTCATTTCATTTATTGTGTGTGTAAGCTGTATCAGATTACTTTATCTTCTAATAGATGGCTAGTGCTTCCTTCGGACACAGACACATCCCCTCTAGTACAAAACAGCAGCACACCCAACAGTTTCAGTTAGGAAGTGAAAGGGAAAACCATAGCCACTTAAGCAAGAGACGACACAGCCTAATAAGTGCAAGCAGGCTTGTTCCAGTTTGCAAAATGAGGGTTACATACACTCTGCCTAGAGCTTGCTTTTATTTTCTTTAAAAAATATAACATCAGGTGGACTTATACTTTCTATGACTCACACTTACTCTTCTATTTTCTCCTCTGTGATGGAGCCTTTCCTTGTCTCTAATTCAGGAGCCCCCACAACCATTCAGAGTACTAGAATTTGTGATTAGAGACTTCAGGGGATTATGTAAGACATTTTTCTAAGGATACCGAAAATCAGTCCCATTGTCACTGAGTCCATTCTGACTCGTAGCAACCCTGTCCAGGGTTTCTGAGACTGTACAGTCTTCTTGACACCACACGGCCTCATCTCTTGTCTACCTAATGGCTGGAGGGGTGGAAGCAGGACTTGATGGTCAGTAGCCCAATGCTCAACCAACTGTGACAACTTGACATCTGTTATTTCGAGTGTATCAGACAACACCAGCAAAAGTCCTACTGCCACCCAGTTCCTACCAACATATACCTCTACTCTAGAAGGGCTTTCAAGGGCTTTCAAATCTTCACAAGGGCAGATACTCTTGTCTCTCTCCCTTGCATGGCTGCTGGGTTGGAACCATTGATTTTGCATTTAGCAGGCCAAATGATTACCTGACACTGCCACCAGAGCTCATTTTTCTGAGAAGAGTAACTTGCAGTTCTGTATTTACTTCCTTTTAATTGGAGCATTTCTGTTTTCCAAACCCTAGGCAGCTTTTTTATACGTGTGTCTATTATTATGATTCATGAATAAATGAAAGCTATCCATATTGCTCCCTTGCAGAGAGAGAAATAAAAATCCAGGCAAGAAAGAAATGTCACACTGTGGGTTAGTGATGAAGTACTGTTGGTCATCTTCCATGAAGTTCCAGTCAGGGTCTCTCTCTCTCTCTCTCTCTCTCTCTCTCTCTCTCTCTCTCTCATCATGAAAGTTGACTAGACACTAGATATTGTGTGAGGTGATGAGAATATCCCATGAATCAGCGGTGACTCTGTTCTGAAGACTTAGGTCTGTACACAGCATCGCCCTTCCTATGGCAGCAAAGCTTGGGAATGGTAAACTCTGTCTTTAGTCTGAGCTTTGCCCCTGACAACCATGATCACCTTGAGCAAGTACTTTAATATCGCTGAGCAATAATAATGCAGGCTCCGTCTCTCCCTGGGTAATCATGAGGCGAAAAGTTAAAAAAAAAAAAAAGAAAGAAAAGATAGATAGAATGGAGCATGGGAAGCAGACACCTTTCTAAAAGTCTCTGTCTGCAGCAATGGGAAGGATATGTAGAATTGCCAGAGAACCCAAGGTGGAGCGTCATAGGGAACGCCTGAGGGTTAGGAAAGTGCCTGCTAACACAGCTCTAATGGCAGATCAGTTCATCCCGAATGGTGGATCCTAAAACCTTCTGGAAACTGTTCGTTGTAAAGAGTGGGAGAACAAAGCAATGCTATTCATGATGTAATTAAGACAGGCACAAATTGCATGTCCTGGGAAAATGAGTTGTGTATTCATACTATAACTACCAGTGGGTTTAAAGGTCTCTCTCCATTCACGCTAGGGAAGACTATTCTCATCAGATTGCCTCTATGAACAAGGCACTTTCTACCTAGAAAAAAATTCGATCACATCGCTATGGGCAATTTCAACCTCTCTCTGATTTCTTTTGTCCCATTTGCTCCTAGAGAATGTTCGCAGGGTTTGATGATCCCTAAGGTCTGTGTGTGTCCATTCCCTTGCTTTATGAGAAATGGTCAAGGGGGTTGGTCTATCCTCAGTCACTGGACACTCCCCTATTTCCCTATATTTACAGAGTCATTGCTATTTACTATGAATAAGTCCATGTTTTCCCTTTTAAATTCTGGACATACACATAAAGCTTTAGAAAGAGTTAAGTAGTGTTTCAATTTTATCCACACAAGGGGAACAAAGGATCAGAGAATGATATTTCTATTCTTCCCCCAAACAGCCCATTTTGCTTACCTGTAGTGCACCAGCAGCAGGATGACAGCTCCTTTTTAATCTACCCCCCACCCTATTCCACACAGTCACTTAGCACTGGGAATGGGCCTATCTCTGGGCAATATCTTTAATACCTGCATATAAGAGGCCCACAAGAAGTAAATATCAAATTGGATGTGTCTGCTTGGCATTTAGGACCATCATAAATTGCCATTGGTTAGTTACTGGGAAATAAGATCTAAAATATTTAAAGTAATTGATTTTTTCCCTGTGTAAACAACTTTAGAGATAAGCTAAGGGTTAGTATATTATCCTTACATTTCTTTTCACAGACACTGGGGAGAGAAGGGAGGGATGTTTGGGAAGATGCAGTTATAATCTTTCCCAGCCGAAATACCTAATTACACTCAGGTCTTGAATCGGCAAATTAGCATATTTTGCCCATTCATTGCTCAATAAATATTAATTGATGGAGATGGGTTATAATTTAGCATGTGTATGATATATAATTTACCTGTAGTCTATAATTATCTTAAATGCTCAAATAAGGGAATTGATTAGAGTGAAAAGAAAATAACTTATTTAACTTTAAAAATGTTGTTATGATCTAACTCTTGATAAAATCACCCATCTTCTGAAGAAATTTTCTCTTAGAACGATAAACTACCACATTTCATATGTTGTTCCTTGAAAAATAAGATTGCAGTTGATGCTGAGCTCAGATTTATGTACACTCTAAGGATCTCTGATAAACCAAAAATGCACCATTAAGGAAATTTCATAAATTAAAACCAGATAAGAAATGTGACATGGAAATAGGAGTTATCATCACTGATATCATTTGCATCTATACTGAAAGCAGAAAGTACCAGAAAAAATGCTTATGTGCATATTGCTATCAATGCAAAAGTGTTTAGCTGTCATAATCATAATATACTATAACTAACATTGTAAGGAATGAGAATTAAGACATCACAACTCGGTGCATATAGAAACCGTACATAGACCAAGAAGCAGTCATTTAAATAGAACAAACCAAAAGACCAAATTCGTTTTCAACAACCTACTTACAACTCACAGTGACCCTATATAGCTATGGTTCTCAACTTTCCTAATGCTGTGACCCTTTACTATATTTCCTCCTGTTTTGGAGACCCCACTCTCAACCATAAAATTACTTTTGCTGCTAATTCATAACTGCAATTTTGCTACTGTGACAGGGTCGTGCAGCACCCCTGTGGGTCACTACCCACACATTGAGATGATCCACTGCTATGGAGGATTTACACAAGCAGGCGATCTCATCACTGTCTCCTGGAGGACTTGGTAAGTCTGGATCCCTCCACCTTGCAGTGAGCAACCTAATGCTCGCCTGCCATCCTCATCAAGGCTCATTTGGAATCAAACAAGGGAGGGCTATCTAGCTTAAATCCAAGGAGGGTGTGCATCAGGCTTGTGTCATCTCACCACACTTATTCAATTTGTATGCTGCTTCCGTCACCGAATCTGGTGTCAGTTTGAGAATTATGAGTGTAGGGGCAGAGTCTATCCTGTAAATCTGGAGGTAGGCAATGAGACCCCTGTGATTAGGGCCTTCTCCTCTGAGAATTCTGGGAAATGGGGTAATTCCTTTGTGGAGACAGAGACGCTGTTTCTCTTGGTTCACTTCCACGGAGGCTTTCTCCTGACAGAACTCACTTGGTGACTCTCTACTGACAAGGCTGACTTCCTGTGAGACATCCCTGAAAAGAAGCCACATGGAGCTACCCCAGTGCCCTAGGCCACATGCATGCAACCAGACCTCTGAAACTAGAGGAGCCACTTGGAGACCCCTGCCAGCACTAACTGGATCCAAGGGCATTCTACCCATCTGGCTTGTGATCATCTTGCATTCAGCATCGTTGCATGTGTTTCGTGAGTCTGAAGAAGACGTTTTAGACTGGTATCGGATATACCAGGGCTAATAATGACCTAGGACTGGACTGGGTTGGGATGCTTTCTCAATGTACAGTTGCTCTGGTTTATAAAACTCTCTCTTTACATATATCAGTGCTCATGAACTTGTTTCACTAGTTTACCTGGACTAGCACATATGTTTAAACAAGCAATTTGAGAAGCTGATGTGTCTGAGACTATGCCATCAGAATTTGAGGGAAATTCATGAACAGCATAAAATGTACAGATGATACAGTCTTGCTTGTTGAAGATGAAGAGAGTATATATTAGTTCCCAAATGAGGATCAAAAACTGTGATCTGCAGAATGAATTACACCTCAACATAGATATATAGCTACATTAATAAGCAGCATTATGACTAACAGAGAACGGCTTGGAATTATCCATTATGTTTATTTGAACTAAGGAAGCACCAGTCAAGAAATCAAATCACCAATTTCATTGAAAAAGTTAAAAGGTATAGATATTACTTTAATGACTAAGGGTCACTTAATCCGAGTTATAGTGTTTTCAAATACCTCCTATGAATGTGAAAGCTGGAAAATGAATAAGGAGGACTGGAGAATTACCGATGGAGAATAGTTGGTACATTATTACATTGACAGAAAATATTAAATACATCATTAACTGCAGGACATGTAGCCAGGATGCTTCTTAGATGTGATAATGACAATACACCATTTCCTGCACATTTGGGATGTTAAAGACTGAGTCCACTGACAAGGACAGCATGCTTGGAAAAGTAATGAGTCAGTGAAAGAATAGGAAGTCTATCAGTGAGAGAGATTGATATAAGAACTGCAATACTGCGCTCAAGCAAAACAATGAATGGGAGCGGGTTCCAGATATGGACAGTGCTTTGTTTTCTTGTACATTGGTTTGCTCTGATTCTGAACAAACTACACAGTACCAAGCAACAAGCGGCCAGCTCAAATTGACCAGTCTTACAAAAGTTTCCCTGTCTACCTTCAGGAACGAGTCCTTGATAGCTGGCATTTGTTTTATTTGGCTTGCTTTTCTAGTCCAACATGACTGGACCAAAGTAAACTCTTGACTCATGCAGAACCCCATCATACTTTATAAACTAGAAATATAGAATTGGGATTCTGATTGAGCCAGTGCATTCTCTCTATATGGAAGTAACTGAGAGGTTGGATTTGAATAGGGTCATGGTCAGCAATCTTTTTCCCATATGACAAAGAAAATGAAAAAGTATATGTCACAGAGAATGGAGAAGACAAAAAGAGAGAAGACTGAAGAACTAAGAAAGAATTCCCACCACATGGTTCCTGGGGCTTTTGTCCTCTTCTCTCATCAACTTGGATGACCAAACTGCTGTATATCCACTGTCTATATTAGCACTCTAGTAATAAATCTACCTCCTTCCATTAACCTCTATTTGTTTGCTGGTTTGTTTTCTTGGTTCTGTTGTCTGTTGGTTGTAATAATAATAATGATAATATCTTCTTATATAGAGAAAAGAACTGGGTAGTAAGGGGTATTTAGAGAGGTTAAATATAACCATATACATAGGTACATATATTCATATGATGAAGAGGAAATAGATCAATGTGTATATACTTATAGGCTTAGAATTAGGACAGCAGATGGGCATTGGACCTCCATCAAATACTTCCTCAATACAAGAACATTTTGTTCTATTAAATTGGCATTCTATGATGCACAGCTCCCTGACACGATCTCAGAAAACAAAGGTGTGCATAAGCAAATGTGGTGAAGAAAGCTGATGGTGCCTGGCTATCAAAATATGTAGCATCTGGGGTCTTAAAGGCTTGAAAGTTAACGAGCAGCCATCCAGCTCAGAAGCAACAAAGCCCACATGGAAGAAGTATACCAGCTTATGGGGCCAAGAGATACCAAAGGGATCAATTATCAGGTTTCAAGAACTAATAATCATAACCTTATATACTCACTTTCCTGATATGATCTCAGATGACAAATATGTGCATAAGCAAATGTGGTGAAGAAAGCTGATGGTGCCTAGCTATCAAAAGATGTGCATCTATGGTTTTAAAGACATGAAGGTGAATACGTGGCCATGTAGCTAAGGAGCAAGCCCACATGGAAGAAGTACAACAGTCTGTATGACCACGAGGTATCAAAGGGATCCGGTATCAAGCAACAAAGACTAAAAAATATATCATTATAAATGAGGGGAAGTTCAGATTGGGGACCCAAAGCCCATCTTTAAGCAAAGAGACATCCTCTTACAGAGGGATTGTAGTGAGAAAATGAACCAGTCTAGGTGCATTGTAGTAGCAATAAAATGTTCTCAAATGCTTGCCCCACCAACTATCATTATCCCAATTCTGCCAGACAAATTTGTCTAGACCAGGGGATGCACATTGGAGTAAAAAATGTGGAAATTTAGGATAGATAATTATGGAGACTAATGGTGAGTGGTGACACTGGGAGGGTGGAGGAATGGTGGAGTAGAAAAGGGGAACATATTTCTCTGATCTGCATGTGACCTCCTCCCTGGGGTGTGGACAACGGGGGTGGGGAGGTAAATAAAGTGACACATTAGACAGTGTAAGATATGAAGAGGTAATAAAATTTGTAAGTTATTGAAAGTTCATGGGAGAGGAGAAGGGGAAAGGAGAAATATGGGGAGAACTAGAGGAAAGAGGGAAAGAGGAGCTTATGTTGGAGGGGTTCAAGTAGATGATGTAGATGAATGTGGCAACATGTGTACAAATATACTTAATGTGAATGATGTATTAAATGTTGTAAGCAGCCCCAATAAAATCCATATTAAAAATATCTTCCTATATAATAATAATATCTTCAGAAACTTTTAGCTAATTCAAATAAAAACTAGCAATTCTATTGTTCCCCTAGGGGACAACGTAGTTTTGACTACTTTCCATCTTCTAAAGCAGGGGTGCTCAAACTGTTTAAACAAGAGGCCAGTTCACTGACCCTAAAATTGTTGAAGTGCTGGACTATAGCTAAAACAACAACAACAACTATGAACAAATTCACTGCAGACCTGGGATGAGTCAGCTGCTAAGCAGGATAACAGCGCCTGCAAAAACACCAGGTAGGCCAGATAAATGTCCTCAGAGAGCCGTATGTGGCCCACGGGCCATAGTTTGAGGACCCACTGTGCTCTCAAGGGTGTTTCAATGGATAGGAACAAAGTTGTGCGTGCAATGTACTCATTCTGTCACTACCAGTGACGTGTGGCTCAAACTTGGACGAAGTACTGCCAGAGGGCTCCTTAGAGAAAAAGACTTCATCCTATATATGTTGGGCATGTTGTTAGGAGAGACGAACCCCAGAAAAAGGACATCGTGCTTGGTAAGGTGGCGAGGCAGCAAAATAGAGGGAAGCCCTCAGTCAGTCGGATTGACAGAACGGCCACATCAAATGGGTCTAGCATAGGGCAATTGTGAGGATGCTGCGGGGCAGGGCTGTGGTTAGTTCTCTTGTGCATAGTGTTTCTGTGGGTCAAAATCAACTCAACGGAACTTCAGACCAACGACCACTTTAACGTTACAAACAAAGCATGGTCTCTGAATGCAGAAAACAAATCCCTAGTCTAGGCTAGTTAAGAGACCAGTGACAGTTGCCTCAGAACACATAATCCTGCATTTTGTGGAGGATGGATTATTAGAAAGCACAATTAAGAGTAAAAGAGAAGACTTACTCTTGCTCACTTTTTCACACATGAACCTGCCAAACATTTGTGTATCTCTCTCTCTCTCTCTCTCTCTCTCTCTCTCTCTCTCTCTCTCTCACACACACACACACACACACACACACACACCCTGAAAAGAAAACAAGTGGGGAGCCCTAAATCCAAGCCAGTGCTCTCTGTGTGATATTCTCATTTCCCACAATCCCCCGGGCTTTGCAGAAACCTCAGGGAGCATTCAACAAAACCAGACCTCCCATGAAGCTTGTAATCAAAATTGCCATTCAGATCTACCTTCCAGAGCCCCTTGCTTTGCAGTTCTATCATTGTTTCATGAAACTTTAAAACTTTCCACCCTTCCTTCATTGTAGTCAACTTTAAATAAATTCAGAGTGTCACTTGTTAAAATAAATGACATTTAAACAACCTCAGCATGGTAACTCATTCCTCATTATCATAGAGAGCTCTTCTGAAAGGTCTATAGTACATTATCTCTACGAAATGGATTTTACCTTCAATATTAACCTCATTGCTCAGAGAGGACAGGTGCTAAGCACTCTGGTGAGAGGTGGCATCGAAATGCATAGGTAGATTGATAGAACTGAGCAAGTGATGATGAACTAAAACAAAAGCCGGGAAAAGGTTTAGGTTAAATATTAGGTAGAAAAAGCTGAGCAGCGAGAGCAGAGCGATGATTGAGCAAGCTGCCATGGAAGACAGAGGAACATTTGTATTACTGTAGCCACTCAGAGCTCGCTGTGGCTGTATTCTGGCAAGAGAGGGGCCACCTGTGGGTGGAGACTGGTAACTACAGCTTACTTCAAACTACCAGACCCTGCTGGTCCAACACCCTCATTTTCTGGTTTGTGAAACCAACTGAGGTGTAGTCTTACTTCGCGCTACCTAGTGAGGAAACGATGAACCTGTATTAGTATAGCTGGACTAGAGAAACGAATGCAGGGAGACTCATCTGTGTAGAAGAAAGAGTGTTATACACCAGAGTAATTGGATATTAAGAAAACATCCTAGCCCAGACTAGATCGCGTCCCTAAGTTTGATATGAGCCAATATGTCTGATTCCAACTTATGAAGTCCTCTCCAGATTCATGAAACACATGCAATGACGCCAAATGCAGGAAGATCAGAAGGCAATAGTTGGGAAGTTTGGTAGATCCAGTGCTATTTAAAGCATCTCAGCACTGCCAGGGATCTCCGTGTAGCGTCTCCAGCTCAGAGCGCTAGCAGAGCTCCATGTATCTTGTCAACTGCAATGTCTTCCAAGGATCCCATGTGTGCCCTGCCCCCAGTGAGCTCTTTATCTCTGTCCTGCCTTCGAATGAGGTCACTAAGCTCTAAGCCCTTCACTCTGAATCTACTCAAATTGGTAACAGATTGTATAATTACCACAATACCTGACAGGCAGCCCTGAGCTTTGTGAACAGAGTCTTCAGGGCTATCTCTGGGAGCCTTGTAGACATAACCATTTGTGTTTCTGTTGTTCTTTCTCCTTCTCTGGTCCTTTCTTTTGTTCCTCCTTTGGAGTATGGAACTTGCTGGTCAGATTGACTGAAGAACCCATATCCCGAAGATGTTCGCTGTGCCTGCATATTTTGGGCACCGTATGCGTTAGG
The DNA here is from genome assembly GCA_004026705.1 of Nesogale talazaci. NCBI lineage: Eukaryota > Metazoa > Chordata > Mammalia > Afrosoricida > Tenrecidae > Nesogale > Nesogale talazaci. The sequence goes on along the minus strand of PVJH01002556.1, from coordinate 51,269 downwards.
TCGACAACTATCATTTGTAAAAGATCACACAGGAACAAAAGCATGTTAGCATGAGAGACCAGTCCCTGGAGAAAGACATGATGCTTAATAAAGTAGAAGGGCAGGGAAATAAAGAAGAGAAAAGCCCTCGAGGCAATGGATGAACAGAGGGCCTCCCACAATGGGTTCAGGCACAGGAAGTATTGTGAGGCTGGCAGAGGACCAGGCAGTGCTTTATTGCTTGACCTAGGGTCACTGCTGTTGGAGCCGAGTCAATCTCCCCTCACAACAACAACAACAACAACAACAACAGGACTGTCGGTTACACTGAGAGAACAGAATTCAGATTCGTTCTTTAGGAGCACTCGGCTCGCAATTCTGCCAAGAAAGTTGACAACTCTACAATCCAAGCCTAAGAAGAAGACCATGGGAACTTCAAAGGTGCATCCCAAGCACGAGTTACAACCACCTATCAGTGACGACCACCTCTTTCTGAATCTCAGATTTCAACCTGTCAGAATCTCAGTATAGCCTCTTTCCAGCTACTCAAGTTCTAGGAGTTTGCTGACTCTCGTAAGGAAGTCTTCACAGTAACTGTGCTACATGTCATGCCCAGTCCAGAACATGGCGGGGGGGGGGGGGTAAGGAGAAAGATAAAAAGATTGTGCAGCTCTTGGTTAATTTATAGCCTGTTTGTTAGTTGGTTGTAAGGTGGTGGCATGCATGTTGCTGGAAAGAGATACTGTTCATACTTCCTATACCAGCAGGGTCAACCATGATGGACAGAGGCTAGCAGGGCTTTCAGACTACATGAGACTCCAAAGAAAGGTGTGGTGTGGTGTGGTGTGGTGTGGTGTGGTGTGGTGGGGTGACAACATTTTGAAAATTAGTCAATGAAAAACCTATCGATTACAACAGAGTAGGATCCAACAGAGTCATGAAATGCAAGCCCTTGAAGCTGGAAGGTACTCAAAATTGCATACCAATAATCGTGAGCCTGGCTCAAACCTGGAGAGAATTTCATTCTGCATGGACATATATCACCAGATATTACAGCTGACTAAACAGCAATAGACAACCATCAGAGAGAGGGGGGAAAGGGGGCCAGTTTTATGAGCATGGAGGAAAATAAGGATATGTGACATACTCTGTGAATCTCTACATGCTTAATATACTGTGAAAATGAAATAACAGAGAAGTCAATGCAGGCATGGGTCAGAATGCAGGCTGGAAGAATATTGACTATAAATTGGTATTACTGTTATAATCTAAAACAAAACAAAACAAACTAGTTTTGCATTTTAAAGATAAAGACAGAAGAATGGAATCAGAGTCTAGGGATGAGAATTAAGTTCTTGGCTCTTTGCTTTCCATGTGGCCTGGGTAGCCACACCTCTTGGAGTCATATGCCTTCACATTCCTGGTGGTCAAGACTGGACTCCCTTCTAGCTGGGAACCACTACAGTCCACAGTGCCTGTGTAGTCCTACCATTGCTTTGTCACAGAGAACAAGTGAACGCTCGAATGGCTTCTTTCTGTGTGATCTACACTTCCCTGGGGCCACAGTGACTCCTGGGTCTTGTAAATCTTCTCCCAAAACAAACATAGTGCTCTAAGGTCCAAAAACAAAGCAAAAATCCAACGTTTATCTTTAAAACTGTGGTAATAAGCATTTAAGATAACTGTTGACTGGGAATAATGAACATATTTGAGGTGCTCTTAAAAAGTCCTGGTTGTAAAATATCAATAAAATAATAGCCTGTTTCCCAACTGTGCACTGTTCTAATTATTCTTCATGGGACGCTTTCCCCAGCTTCAAAGATTGCTTTACTTGTGTTGCATAACAAAATAATGTTATAATTAGGAATAAATTTGTCACTTTTATAAGTAATCCCTTTTTATTATGTGTTTGGAAGCAAAGCACAAGCATGATTAAAGCCCCCTTTAAAAGGTTTTTATTAATTATTATAGTTATTATGGATAATAAGCGTCCACAAGTGGCAAAATGTACCCCAGGCTAGATACACAAAGCGACAAAGCATGGTGGGAGTCAAAATGGGTCCCAAATTGAGGTTAATTTATTCTCTGTGGTTCAAGACTCACTGTCTATGTTTTCATTTGAGAAAGACTGGTAAATCTTTATTCAAGTCTGCTCCTCCCTGGGCAATAGAAAAGGGAACCCCTGTGTCTTCAGTGGAGTCCTTGAGTAATGAAAATGGGTAACATCTGTGTTGATCACCGAAAGAATGGTGATTCCAGTTCACCTGGAAGTTTCTCAGCATAAAGGCCTGGTTATCTACTTCCAGACAATCAGCCACTGAAAACTGTGTGCAGCAGTGCTGCTCTGACAGGCAGACACTGACTTTCTGCCCATCCTCACATCCCTCCAGAGCTCACCGATTACTAAAATTCACCTTCATTCAGGAGAGACACCTCAAGCTTCTTAGCCTTACATTCCTAACATAGAGTCTGCTGACCATTCAAGAATGTTTAGTGAAGAGATGATTACACTCATGTTGGGGAAATGAATATTAAATGCCCATATTCTGCATTAATATGCATCGCCTAAGACCAAATATTTGTCTTTTCTATGAGCATCAATGAGCCAACCATGTGTGCAGTTAACTATCCTGACTCATAACTGGGTGAGCTACTTTCTGAAACTCTCATCATGAAGTCTGACCAACCCCATTTGAGAATCCGTTCTGTAACTTCAAGTAAGCTTTGGCTCTATTCTCCCTTTGATAACCTCTTGTTATCAAGGTCTTCATTGCTGCCAGGGATCTCAGGGCCCACTTTCCTCATGCCTCTAATATGAGGCATATGCCTTTATATATGAGATAAACAAAATGCAGATAGGAAGGAAAGTGATCTCAGATCTATAGTTTTTCACTTCTGCAAAACACCTACCCTCCTCAATGTCTCAGGGAGAGACATCCAGGGGAACTCAAAGGAAGCTCACTTCTAAAGAAAAGAGGTTGCATGGCAATTCTTCTGCTTTTGGACTGTCCCCAAGGTGCACACACATGTCCCAAGGCATTATTGGTGTAAAAGACAGCTGAGGTTCCCATCCCCTTCCATTACCAAGGTCATTCCTCTGTCTACGTCTCTTTCTTTCCAACCGCCACCACTCTCACCCTCATTCTACCCTGAGCTGCGTCTGCAGAAATGACTGACATCATCCCCACAGATGATGATCCCCATGGAAACCATATAAAAATGAACATGAAGCAGAAGCCTTATATCTTATTTTAGGTCCACAGACTGGTTTTTGAGACTCACCCTGCCTGACTTCCTCTATGCCAGCCCCTCTTTATGCACGTGCACATGGGGAATATAGGTCAAACTCGGGAACAGAGTTTCGACTGAACTGTGGCACTAGAGGCTGCTCTGCTGGGGAAAGTCCAAGGGTGCCAAGGAAAGAGGGTTCTACTCCACAAATCCAGGGACCACCCTTTCAGAGGAGCATGAATGTTCTACCTGCCCATCTGAAAGAACAAACCTGGCCAAACTGTGGGCCTCATGTAGAGGAGCCAAGACCAAAGTGTTCTTTGTCTTCCTCTTACTCTTCCAAACCATCCTTCGGAGGCATGTAGCAGGTAACCAGGAATATTAGCAATAAACAACTTTGGCCTCTTCTAGTCAGTTCTAGACAAGTGTCTTTAAGCTCTTCTCAAATCACTTCTCTAGGCATTGTTGTTGTTGTTATTGTTGTTGTTTCTCAGTTCTCTAAGCCCTAAGACCCACCACATTCTGTTAGAGTGCTAATATGGACTGTTTTCAGGGTGGCTCGAGGTTTGAAAAGTGACTTATGACTTAAAACTTGTTTTAGTATCCCCTTGATAGGGAAAGTGGAGCTGGCATGCATGACATTAAGCAGAAAAGGGCGTAGACACTCTTTAGGGGAGTGGTCTAACAGGGTTGATCAACCACAGGACATCATCCTGGAGGTGGAAAGTTCACCAGCGAATATGCGCAGCACTGACTTTGAGGGAACATTCAGAAAGAAAGAGACTAGGAAGGTGAGTTTCCCTGGCACCCTGGGGAGGAAGAGGACCATCTCTGAGGCTGCTCAGCTAGACTGAACTCTCTCCTCCTCGACCTTTCTTCTCCAACACAAGTCATTCTGATCACTCAGTGTCTCCCACGGCCCCCAAGTCTTGTTGTTTTTGGCTGCCATTTTCAAGACTTCCACATGCTCCTGGTTGTGTTTTCAGAGTGCTCAGCCAGAGGCACTCAGTGATGTGGAAAATTTAAAATAATAAGAGGGTTGAAGAGAAAGCCAGAGATGGCAGTATTCTGAAGCATATTGATTGGTGCATAGAGGTTTTATTCCTTTAGCAAATGAGGGGACAGGGCAGACTCACTTAATGGAACTCAAGCCCAGTTTCAGTCTTTCTTTGTCTGTCTCTCACTCAAAATGCTTTCTACCCCAAAAGAAACCTGAAACATTTTTCATTTCAGTGCCTTAGCCACATATGAAACCATGAACTTTGCACACTAGAGAAAATGAGAATCTTTGGAACGAAGTCTTAGAAGGCTGGATTTCCACACCATATCCCCACAATATGACACGATCATGTCCAGTTTCCAAATACGGGTCAAGTCCTGCCATTCCAAGAAGCTTATCTGTTGTCTAGCCCTTCCAGATTGTGGTCTCTAAATCCCTGTTGTGTATGTAACCAGAACCTGCTAGTAATTCATTGGCTGCTGTAATTATACTCCTCTGACCCAACCTGGACTGCAAGCTTTTCACCCTGTAAAAGGTATATTTTCTATTTAACTGGAACTCTCACCTCTCCCAAGGAGATTGAGAATACATAGGCATTCATCCATCATTCTTTCCTTAAGCAATGATAGTGCAGTCAGTTTATGGTTCTGTGTTGGGACTGCGTGCTCCTGTGATGCTACAAGCTAGACCACTAGCGGTTCCCATTCCAGCATGGGTACTCATGGTGGCCTGATCAGTGGCAAAACACGAGCACAGAAGAGAAACTTGGGACTCTATGTGTGAGAATTGACCTGTGAAATCCTATGGATTAGAACTGAAGATTGATTTGTTTGGAAGCCACTCAAACTAGCCAGTAATAACTGCCACAGTGCACTCAAATATACCCACGATCTTGAAGACTGCACCGGCAACGTTTCCTACCGGAGGGCACCAAGAGCCCAAGCTACCCTCATGACAACTAACAAGGAACACAGCTCTGCCCTAAGGCTATATTTATTCTAGCTACCAGACATGCCAGAAGGAAGAAGGGACATTACTCTCTAGTCTGAAAGCTCTCCATTGACTGAATTACTTCACCATGTGGGCAGGCCGTCCTCATAAAGAACAATCCATGTGTCACAGCAGTGGGAGCCTAGAGGACGGAAGGACGGATTCCAGCAGGGAGGGACAGGCAGGGGAGGGCTGTGAGTTACAGTGGCTCAATAAATATTTGTTGATTAATTAGCACAGGAGAACACTTCTTTAGGGATTACAGGGACAACATGTCCTCATTAGCTGCTGATGAAAGAAATGCTTTCCTTACAGTCAGGATGCCCGTGGGAGTTGGGAAGTTATGTGTATTCAAGTATTCACGATAACAAAAGGAGGAATTTGTGGCAGAAGCAAAAGGTTCAAGTATCAGAAATTTAACTCCAATCTTTCTGCTTCACCAGAGTCCTGTCTCGCTCAGAGTCCTGAGCAATCCCCAGCCTGTGTCCTCTCCAGGCCAGGGGATGCTTTGGAACAGACAGACCCTTTCAACCCTGCGCCCACAGGAACTTTTCACGAGATCGGGCTGGCAGCTGACAGACCAGCACATATGCAGATCTTTCTTCAAGACCCGGACTGGCGAGCGATGGGAGCCTCTCCATGTGGCCAGGGTTTTGCCTTCACAGTTTATTTATTCCGCAGCATATGCCAGCTCAGCAAATTAACACAGCCCAATTTCCCATGTTCAATTTAGTCCTCCCTGAACTCTCATAAGTTGCACTTTGCAGCAATCTCGCCCTTCTGGTTTCTAAGGGAAGCAGCTGTGACTTTTTTCCATCCTTTGAACTCATAAGGCAAATGGCTTCCCACTATCCACCAGTGACCCTTCCCCATGGATGAGAGAACTGACAATGTGGCAATTAGGAACACACATCGTCTGGAAATGTTTTCATTCTCACAACCTACTTCACAGCAGCGTGGTGCACGCGTGGCCTCAATCTGTCCATTCATCACTGTCAGGGTACCAAAAACACGGACTCCTAAACAGAGAAACCACTTTGCTCAGGTGGGAGGAATGATCTAATCACACAAGTAATGTGAGAAGGACTTACATCCCCCTTCCTGATGATAGCCTATCACTTAGAGTAGGCTTATGTTCTTGGTCAGCTGCACAATTTTTATGACTCCCTCTCTTTTTCTTTATCAGCAATAGTAACCAAGGCCACATCGCTGCCTATGTTAAACAGCAAATGACAGAAATGGGTCTCGTCAAGCAATCACTCAGATGAAGGCATTTGATTTTTACACTCCAGTGATCCTTCTAAAATGCAGGACTGGTACAAGAGAGGGAGAATAAGAATGCTGGGGTTGTTGGGATTAAGCCTTTGCCTACAAACTGAAAGGTTGAGAGTTCTAATCCACCAGCTTCCTTTCAGCCAGTTTCCTTCAAGATGAAAGGCTTGGACACCCTGTGGGATGATTTTCCTCTGTTCTATCAGGTCGCTATGCATGAGTCATTGAAATGCATGAGTGTTAAAAAAAAGTATGTCATTGTATAGCATTGCTGAAATCAATTCACAAATGGATGCAGGAATGATATTTGCCAAAGGAAGGTGTGGCAGTCATGTACTCTGGTGTCAATTTCATGATTGGGAGTGTAGTGGTGGAGTGTAGCATGTCAATCTGCAGAGAGTGAATGAGGATTCTGTGTGGGCATGCCTTTCTCCTGAGAATTCTGGAAACCTGGCCGAATTTCTCCCCTGGAGGTGAGAGACTCAGGACTCAGTCCCTTGGAGACACACTACTGATAAGACACAAGTTGACTTCCTGGGAGACACTGCAGCACGCTGATAGATCCTGAGCCCTGGAAACTGGAGGAGCCTTGCGGAGACTCAGGCCAGTGCGGAGATGCTTGAGAAGCCACAGAGAGGCCCCTGCCAGCATTGAGATGTTTCTTCCACCCCTCGATACACAAGACTGTGCACCCACTGGTCTATGATTGTCCTAGTATCATTGTATGTGCCTTGTGAATCTGAAGAAGGCTTTATAGGCTGGCATCAGACATGTGGAATAATATCAGACTTGTGGGCTTGGACTGGATTGGGTTGGAATGCTTTCTCAATGTCCCATTCCTCTTGTATATAAACCTCTCCCTTATAAACATATGCGTGTTTATGAATTTGTTTTTCTAGTATATCCAGACTAACACAGAAGGACATTTTAAAATACACCAAGCTTAAAATTAATGGAGGCCTGCTAGTCACAATCCTCTGATTATTGGGAGTTTGAAACTCAAGAATGAACTATCTAGCACTGGTACCTCAAAGTTCTCTGTTAGTTTGAATCTTGGCCCTGAGAATCTTGGGAGCAGCGTATTGTAATCACCCGCTCACTCCAGGGGATCCCCTGCGAGCCTCAAGTGCCTAATCTTCCTTAGCGTGTTTCTGGGGGTTTCCACTCTTTCCTCAACAAGCCCATATGGTTTACGGACCTGGAGGGGGTAGAAATGAATTCAAATAATTGAAAATTACAGAGAATGACAAAACTTGAACAAATCATAGGTTGAGCTAGATGACATTTATTCCACCTATAGGTTCTGTTGAGTTTGAAATTGAACTTTTAACAGAAATTCTGATCCTCAGGTCATATATAAGCCATACAAGTTCCGGCTGGGTTTTTAGAAGCACTTGAGAAGGCAAAGCTTGCTGAATTAGGAGAATAAAAGACTTAGGATAAAGAGAGCAATTCATAATGACTTATTGGAGCCTTATGAACTGAAGGCTGGCTTGTCTTTCTGATTTTGTCTCTGGGATTCTAGTTAAGGAAAGGGAGAGAGGGCATCTTTAGAGGTAGTAGCTGGTTCTGCTGCCCATATGGGTACCAGCACATTCCATGAAGCATGGAGCTGACCTCAGCACCTTTGAGTACAAGCAAGCAATTTGATGTCCAAGTGCTTCGCACCAAGGAAACAATTGCAGAAGATTTTAATGTAAGTGAAAGGGGGTGATGCAACTTGTATTTGGCAACGATCTAGATCATAGGACCCAGTGCCTGTCTCTTTGGAAAGAGGCTTTAATCAAAAATGTATTTACCTTTTGTGTATACCGTGCATCTGGATGTGGGAAAGTGATGCCAGAAGTTTGGTTTCAAATGGTCCCACGAAGTATGGATCAGTTAGAATAGCAGGAGGGTTGAATGTAACCTCCCTCAACACCATCTAAGCCAGAGCTTTTTCAAAGTGCTTCTCTCACCCACCATGTGATTCAGCACCCCTCAGTGAGACGGGAGCAGTTTCTTTGTCTGTCTTGATTCTGTTGGGCTGATGCATATGACTTCTATCTGCCAATGGACCAAAGACAGCTGGGTTCAGCAACAACAGATCTGAGTCTGAGAGCAAAATGGGGTCCAAATCAGTTTCTGGGCAGCAGGTTTACAGTTATCTAGCTATTCCTATGTCCAGAATAGTATCACTCTTTAGAGGGTCTCCATAGAGGTCATTGTGCATTTCATCCCATCTAGAGAATTTGTTGGTTATGACAACTGCACCTTGACGGTGACATTTAATGGGGAATGGACTTAGATGCTCCTGAACAAATGGCTGGGAGTGCCCTTACAATAAAATGTGAATAGTGCCCACATTGACAAGCTCAGTTACACAATCACTAAAATATTGCACAACTGAGGAAATGATTTTTACAGGTGTGATCCTGGGAGGCATCACACCCAACTTTGCCTGACTTCTACAAAGCAGCAGGGCTTTCATTCTCTCATGTTTTTCCTCTCTGTCACGCCACTTGCATGGCAGAGTTCCACATTCCATCCTATAAAATGTGTTTGCATTACAAATTCCTTGTCTCCATGCTTGGCTCCCTTAATGCCTTCTATCAGACAGAAAACCAGTACTGTGTGAGACCAGACATCAGGGCTGGCCTTCACAGTATTAAACTTGCTGCCTTGAACTTTGCTCATAATTGAACATAATTAAGTTCCTCTCCGGAGCTGTCAGATGATTTCTGGACCGATGCTGTGGATTCTATCCACATTCTTTCTGTTGTTGCTGTTGATCTAGATACCATCAAGTCAGTTCTAACCCACAGCAACCCTGTACACAACACAATAAAACAATGTGCAGGTCTGCCATTCTCACAGTCATTCCTAAGCTTGAGGTCATTGTCACACCCACTGTGCCACTCCCTCTCCGTGAGGACTTTCCTCATTTCCCCAGCTCCCTCAATTTACCACGCATGATGTCCTTCTCCGGAGATTGATCTCCCTGAAAACCTGCCCAAAGTAGGAAAGAAGTCTTCCCAAACTTGCTGTTAAGAAATACTCTTAACAGCCAGACACCTTCTAAGACAGGTGAGTTTGTCCTAACAAGCCATGATACATTCCATGTTCTTTCATAATGCAAGTGCCTCTGTGCGAAACAGAAAGATTTCTCTAAAGTTGTCTCTCCCAGATATATGCCAAACTTAGCTGCTTGTTGCACATGGTAAATGACTGTGCATTTGGAGGTCAACGGAAGTAGGTCAGAGGCTATTCTCCCTAAATATTGTCACCTATCTAGAGCAATTAGACTGCATAGCCTCCCCGCCCCCACCCTGGTAGAGCCCACTCCCTTCTGATAAGGATGGTAGATGGTTTCCCTGAAGGAGATGCCAGGGAGGTTAAGCCCCCCTCAAGGGCTTAACCCAAGTTAGGCTGCCATCATGAATCTAGGGTCTTCTCTTTTTGTCACATGTATACCTAGTCCCTCCCCTTTCTATTATGTGTGTATACCCCTAGCTCCATACCCCTAGCTCCCCATACCTGTCATGCTTATGCTTATTGTGCATCCCTTTCCTGTGATGTGCCTACTGTATAGTCCCTGCCTGTGATGTGTATGGTTACTGTAATCATACCCCCTACATAGATAAAATCCTTGGTTAGCAATAAATTGCTCTCCTGCTCACATTGTGCCTTGACTGTTGAAATCATGACTGTCTAGGAGGTGAGAATGCTATCATGAAACTTGTGACTTCTTTATTTTACTCTCTCTCTCTCCCTTTCTCTATGACTTTACTATAATCTTTATATATCTGAACCATACAATTTCGCTTACTGAATCCATGATGAGTTGTGGGGGCTGGCTACCCCCATATACTTCAGTTCTTCTTCAGTCTTCCTCATTCAACGTGTAACTTTCACATGCATAAGAAATGATTGAACACCCCATAGTTAGAATCAAGTATACGCTAGTCCTAAAAATAACCTTCCTGCTTTTCAACATTCTAAAGAGTCCTCGTGTAGGTGATTTACGGAATTAAATTCAATGTTCAATTTCTTTACTGAAACCTCCATGAGCATTGATTGTGAATCTACCCAAGACAAAACTCTGGACAACTTCAAGCTTTTACTCATGTATCAGGATACTATTTTTACTCATGTATCACAGGTCCAACTGTGACAATTGTGCTCTTTACACTGAACTATAACCCACACTGAAGGCTGCAACCATTGATCTTCATCAGCAAGTGCCTCAAGTCCTTTATACTTTCAGCAAGCAAGGTTGGGTCATCTGCCTACCAAAGGTGGTTAATAATCTTCCTTCAATCGTGATGCCACATTCTTTTTCATATAATCTAATATATCTGTTTGCTCAGTAGACAAATTAAATTAGTATGGTAAAAAGATACATCCTGGATACACACATTTCCTGATTTTAAACCTTGTTGTGTTCCCTTGTTCTAGTAACACATCTGCCTCTGATCCAGGAACAAGATCAGCATGAGCATAGTGAAGTGCTGTGGAATTTCCATTCTTCTCAAGGCTACCCATAGTTTGCTTAATTCACACTGTCTCATGCCTTGGCATGGTCAATATAATACAAGTAAACACCTTTATGGTTCCCTATGCTTTTAGGCATGATCAATCTGGCATCAGCATGACATACTTGATTCCATATCCCCTCTAACTCTGATCTGGGGCTCTTACAGTTCTCTGTCAATGTACTGCTGCAACGATTGCTTAGTGGGCTGCTGAAAATTTTAATTTCATTTGACATTATATATATATATATATATATATATATATATATATATATAGTTGGGGGCATCGCTGCCTTCTGGTGGGAGTGGGAGGCCCAGTCTTGCTCCTGGAGAGCTGCTGCTGGATTTGAACAGCGAAGCCAGTGGGCCGCAGTGCTGCACTCACCCACTACACCACTGGGGCGCAACCCGACATTAATTATATTTTTATATAATTATAGCATTCTGATTGGTCACCTTTCATTGTAATTGGAATGAATGTAGGTGCCTTCCACTCAGCTGGGTAAGTAGTTATCTTCCAAATTCCCTGGCATAGATGAATAAGTGCTTCCAGTGCTTCTGCAACTTGTTGAAGCATTTCAATTGATATCCTGCTACCTACTAGAACCTTGTTTTTGGCTAATGTATTCAATGCAGCTGGAACTTCTTTCCATACCAACGGTTCTCACTTATATGCTACCTCTTGAAATGGTGGAATACTGACTAATTCTATTTGGAATAGGGACTATTTGCCTTCTTCCCAACTGGATGCTTTCTGAATCAATCAATATTTAGTCCACATAATCTTTTGATATTTGAACTTGAGGCTTCAACATTTTCTCCTTCGGTTCTTTCAGCTTAAGAGTTGTTGAGCCTGACTTTTCTTTTTGGTTTTCTAACTCTAGGTTTTCTTGCACCTTCTTATACTTTAGTTGGGCTTTTCAAGTTCCCATTGAAATTTTCTGCTCAGCTTCTTGACTTTATAGATATTTTTTTGTATTTGTCTTAGCTACTGTATGATTAACAGCAAGTTCTAGCATTTCTCCCAACCTCTATTTTAGTATTGTCTTTATTTCTTGTATTTTAATAGCCATTTGCTTTGTCCACAAATGATGTTGCTGAGGTCCTCCTGCAGCTCAGCAGGTCTCCTTTTGTTAGTGTTCCATGAAGAAAATTTGTTCTTGAAATGTTTTCAAAATTCGACTGGTATATTTCAAGGTCATAATTTATCTCCTGTGAATTTGTTTTAATTTTCTTCAATTTCAACCCGAACTTACATATTAGCAATTTATGGTCTGCTCCACAGCTAGTCCATGCCCTGCTTTTAGCTACTGATTCAAGATTCTTCATTTTCTCTTTGAATAGATAGAGTGAATTTGATTTCTGTACTATACATGTGGATTGATTAGCCTCCTAGGTTTTGAAAGTTATTTAATATGAACAATTTGTTAATATTGCAAAATTTTATCTTAATCTCCAACTTAGTTTCTCTCACCTAGACCATATATTTCAACCACTGTTCCTTCTTCATTCCAACTTTTGCATTCCAGACACTAATAATTATCAATGTATCTTATGCATGTGAATACATTTCAGACTGAAGAAGTTGCTTGAATTGTTCAATTTGTTCATCACGAGCTTTGGTGACTGGTACATAATTTCAATAATAGCTGTATTGATTGGTTTTCCTTACATGGAGATAGATATAATCCTATCAAAAAAGACCCTGACATATCCTTTGTGCTACTGAATCCTGGCCCACTACTCTTGATTGTGTCACTTATTTATTTTTATTCCAAATGGCCAATACTCATCCATTTTTGTCCCCTAATACTGATGCCTATTGTATTGATATTTATATGTCACATTTCATTTGTGATGAATTCCAATTTTCTTTGATTCATACGTTGTAGTTCCAAGGTCTTATTTAATTGATGTTCATAGCTGTTGCTTTTTATCTTGAGTTGTGCCGCATCAGCAAATGAAGATCCTAAAGGCTTTATTCCCACAAGCATTACTGTATTCTTGTCACCTTGGCCAACTTTACTAGTTCCTCCTCAGTCATATTTTTGAGTGACTTCTGTTCTGAGGGACTGATTCCCTGGTGTTGGATGAAGACAGAACATTTCCACAATTATTATTCTCCAAATATTAGGCAAACTGTTTACCAGCATTATTTATAGACGTTGAATTAGCTATTCTCCCTGAAACTCCTAGCTAGCAAAGGCTTTTGTGTTGTCTCACTACAGAGCTAACTCCCCTGCTGTTAGGATGATGGTTCCCTTCCTTTGAAGCCTGTGGGCGGATTCACATGCTGATATTAATGATTTCTAGTCTAGCCTGTTTAGCCACATCCAGGAATCTGGGGTCTTGTCTACTCACATGGGACCCTGATAGCTCCTTTACCTATAATGTGTGCACATGGCACAACCCCTTTCTGTGATACAGATCCTTACCTGTAATTGGGGGGCCTAGTTTGGCTCCAGAGGGTATATGGGGATGGGACATAAGATATCTCTCGAGCCTGCCTCCCTCAAGCCTGCTTCATACCAGCCTGCCTCCATTCAGGCTGTCACTCACCTATCTCCCTCTTTATGTGGACCATCTAGCAGGGTGGAGGTGAGCATATGCCATGAAAGGATATATATGTTACTTCTAATGCTCTTTCTTCTCTCTCTCATAATCTCTATATCAATGTTATAATAAATAATAATTATCACTACATAACTGCCTCTTGAACCCTTGCTGTGAGTATATCAGAGGCCTGATCATCCCCTGATACCCTGGCATTGTCTCTGACAATGTCTTGCTTCCATGCATTAGGTCTTCGGTATCTGACAATGTTTTGATTCAATGCATGAGCTTTTTAGGGGCTACTTCCTCCAAGGTAAACAGCCAATCCCTTTAGAGCCTGCTTTTGGTGTGGTAGCTCCACTGAAACTTAACCACCGTGGTCACCCTGATGGCATTTGCAGTGCCAGTGACATAGCTTTCAGCAACACACAAGCCACCACACTATGACACTCTTATAGATCAATGGTGGCTATCCCTTTTGTGATGAGGGAAAGTCCTTAATAGAACTCTTTGACCCGTGTTTCTGCATTTCCCAACAAATGATTGGGTGAGGCTCTGCAAAGGGATGTATGAAACATTAATAGAGGAGGGCAGTCAGTTTTTGCTACTCCCTTGCTAGCTGTAAGATATATTTGAAGTAGAAGCAGACAAATAGCAGGACCATTTTAGAAGATCATGTCCAAGATTGATATCTGAAATGGCAGAGACATCAGCGACTATGGCATAGAGATTCAGAGGAGCAGCACAGAGATGACAGGGTTCTTTATCCTGACCTGCTTCTACTATGGAACTTTGGGACAAAGTGACAGGCAGGTTGGCTTCCTAGTCAGGGAAGCAAAAGCCAAGGGACAATGTGGCTGAGACATTGAGGACTGAGGAGAAACTTGGCTATCACCTAGCTAAAAGGCTACAGATAGGATAGAGACTTGCTGCTGATTAAGATCAGTGACTGCAATGTGTTGCTTGATTCTGATTTGTAGTGACCTATTAACTTCCCTAAACTTTCCCCTTAACTGTGTGTACTTTCTGTGAGTTCTCTGTGGCCATTGTAATGAACTGTCAAATCCAACAGAGATATAGAGTGCCATGGAAGGAGTGATGTAATCATGATAGGTAAAGGAAGGACCGTGGAAGCTCGCCTGACCTTTCCCTTGTGGCAATAGAGAGGTTGGATGCAGGTTTCTTGCAGTTTATTCCATTCTCCTCTGGCTTCTTCTACCATCGTCTGATATCTTATTCTTAGAATTGTATTTCCCGAATGGAGCACTTTCTCTTGGGGTGGCACAACCTTGGTCCTTTATGCTCTTAAGGATTGCATTCAAATAGCCCATTCTGTGGTCTGTTTCATACTCTATCTTTGCAAGGAAGTCTTTTCTACCTCATCTGGTTCATATTTCTCTCCCTTCTGAACATCAGAGCTAACTATTGGCTGTTCCCTTCCCACATGCTTACAGATAATATTTGTGTTTTGCTATTTACATCTTACACTAATATTGAATCATAAGTATGAATACTGGGCACATATCAATTAAACAATGTTCTCACAGTATTATTGATATGAATAACTTCCACACTTGCTATGCATGGGGAGTTGATTTATACATTTTATGTGCACAATTTTGGTTTTTCCAGGAACACACCGTTCATAACAACTCTTCAAAATATTCGTATTATTATCCCCAGTACACAGATGAGTAAACTAACGCTCAGGGCATTGAAATGTAATGCTCAGGATCACACAACTTTCCCGTTTTATTTTATTTTTTTATTTTTGGGACATCACTGCTCTCTGGTAGTAGGAGCAGGAGGCCCAGCCCCACTGCTGGAATTGAACCTCCGTCCCAGTGGGCCGCAGTCCCGCGCACAACCACTACGCCACCGGGGCTCAGCCCAACTTTCCCTTTTTAAACATGTAATATGAACTCAGATCTGTACAAATCTAATACCACATAATCCCAACTAGTCCACTGTACAGCTCCCTTCCAGACATTGATGACCTCATACCGGCACATATATCTTAATTTAGAAAAGAAAAACCTCCATAAGATAACTGAGGCTAATGATCCTATTGGTGACTAAGCAGGAACAGGCTCCAAGTGGAAATCCCACTGAAGACGTTAATGTCCCTTTTCTGAAACCAACCATGGGGACCCCAAAAACACGTGGTTCAACTCAGAACAGTCTTATGAATAGTAATGAAATCCAATCAGGAACAGAGGCCTTAGATTTTAATTGAGCTATCCTTTAAAGGGCTGCTTTTCTCTATGCCAAGGTCATGTTCTCCTAGCTGAAGCAGTTACACTATGTGTGTAGCAGAGATAATAGGCACTGGAGACACATTGAGGACAAGTGGCATACGGTAGGAAAGAAAGGAGGAAATATACGAAAAGCAATCATTGAAGTATACACTATAGACATTCTCATTGATAATTGGTTTAAATTATTAAAGCACATAAGAGGTTATTAACTAGAGAGAGTATAAATTACTTTTTTTTTGCTGAGCATGACTTTTCAAAGTCTCCCAAACTTCCACTTAAAAAAGAAAAGCTTTAAATTTAAAGTCATTAGGAAAAAAAATCTTTTAAAAAATATCTCCAGAGTAGATGGATGAAGAGAGAGCAGATGCTTCATGAATTTGAGATCATGTTACCTGCCACGGGAGTGTGAAATGTGAAATGCTATTTAAATAATGCTAATCGTGCACAGTGGGTAGCTGGAATGGACTAGGTAGGTCTAGGGAGTCAAGGTTGCAGCCCCCTGAGACTGAAAATGCCCCTGAGGGATTTAGGCAGGTAGTCAAGGAAAGGCCTGCAGAATTTCTAGAAAGTTGTGAAGACAGTTCTCCCAATATAGCTGCCTGAAGAAGAAAGGGTACATTGGAAGCATACGTGGCTCTCAGAGTGTAAACAAGTTTCATGCCCAAATCTGTCTTGTTGTTGAGTCTCTTCATAAGGTAGAATATTTATAAATAGTTTTCACCTAACAGGCTTTAGTCAAATATTTGACTTAGAACATAGGTTAAAATCAAACATCAAAGTCACTTCCATCGAGTTGATGCCTACTCATAGCAAGCCCTATAGGATAATGTAGAACTGTCTGTGTAGGTTTCTGAGACTGTGAAAAGCCCCGTCTTTGTCCCAGGGAGTGGCTAGTGGTTTCAAACTACTGACCTCATAGTTATTAACCCAGTTCACAACCCGTACATAACCAAGGGTCCTTTTCATAATATTATAGAATATAGTATATAGTATCTTAGACTATAAGAGCATTAAAGAAATTGTTCCATATATCTTATATTTCCAGGAATCATTACAGAGATGGTTCTAAAACATCTTTAGCACAATAATACACTAATGACAATAATAATTAATAATAATAATATAGTGATGATACTGTGGGTTAGGCATTGGGTAAGTAACCACAAAGTTGGTGGCTCAAAACCCCCAGAAGCACCATGGGAGAAAGACAAGGTTTTCTCATTCATCGCTTCAGCAACCCTATTGCACAGTCACTAGGAATCAGAATTGATGCAATTGCAATGGGTGCACAGCTTACATATTTAATATGATAGAGGCTCTGCCAGAAATTTGCTCATATCCAAAGAGATACATAAGTCAGGCATTTCCAACCCAGGGACTGCTAGGGAGAGAAGTTGACTTCTCACTTCCACAAGGATGCGGGCAAGGAGCAAGCATTGAAGCCAAAGGGATTTTAAGAAGAGGTCCGAGGTGATGAATTTGTGTGACATACATCTTCCTTCTTGGTCTCCATATTCTGATTTATATTCCTGTACTTCAAGCCCTCCTGACTTCTCTGCAAATTGATCTGATGAGTCGGTTCTTACCTAATGCTGCTCCAATCTTCTGAGACTCTGAATTACTTTTTTTTCTTCTTTTATGTACAGCTCTTGCAAGAAACCCTCTATCTAGTAAGACCAATGACCTCCGTGAATTCCTAGTTCTATTTTTATTCATTAGCTCCTATTTCCTCTCTCAGAAACAAGCTCTGGTAGGTGTATTTCCTTTCCTTTGAGTGACTTTTCCTCCTTGTGACCTAAGGCCAAGAGCCCATTGCTCACACTTTGACATCTAATTTCCTGACCTACCTTTTCTCTTTGCCTGTGGCCTCCCCACTGAAGGATGGAAATGCTGAACAAAGTGCCCTCCCTAGCCATCCAACCTAGGCCCATTCCTGTTTTTGGTAATTTGCCACCATTATAGAGCCATTCTTTGACAGATGTTTAGGCTTTATCATGAAATGATGTCAGAGGGCATGTACCCCTGGAACACCTTGTACCACACCTGCCTGCATAATCACCATGCTGGGAGTCTCCTCGCGGCCTCAGACACTATTTTCTTCTTGTGACCATCCCTGAGATACAGTCAATTCCTAGGGCTCTGCTAGCCATAATTGCTTATAGGATGTATTATCGTTCTGGGTTCTGTTCCTGTGGCTCAGATCCCCTTTGGGAAGGGCTTCTGCGCTACAGGATTGCGGGTGGGTGAAGTCCTCACCTTGCAGTCTTGGTGGATGAATGAGGATCTGTTGGGCTGTGAACCGCAAGGTTAGCGATTGAAAACAACCAGCTGTGCCTTGGGAGAAAGACCAGGCTTTCTACTCCTGTAGAGAGCTGAGTCTAAAAAGCCCACAGGAGCAGTTCTGCTCTGTCCTGTACGGTTGCTGTGACTCGGAGATGGCTCCAGAGTAGTGAGAATTGAGACATTCTTCCCTTGGAAGAGGGTGTGAACCAAGCTACGCACCCTATTTCCTTTGGAGATATGTTAGCACTGCTTTGGTAGAGGATGGGGCATAAGACCCCATCATTCATTTTCCTTTGAGGTACAGTGACCCAAAAGGCAAATCACAATTCCATCAACCTCTCCTCAGTTATAAGAGTTGGGGCAAAGAGGAACTGTAACGGCATGGTGGGTTACTGGCTTGACGGCTAATCACCAGGTAAGCTGTTCAAAACCACCAACCTCTCCTCAGAGGAAAGAGGGGACTTTCTATTGCTATAAAGCAGCTCTCAGAAACCCACGGTGGCAGTTCAGTCCCGACACACAGGATTACAGCGAGTCAGAATTGATGCAATGGGAGGGAGTTGGGAGTGGAAGTGGGTGACAGGGAGAAAGCACAGGCCAATTTGAAAGAGCAGGTCGGAGATCTGTGTTTGAAGTGGTGGAGACCATCCAGACTAGGTATACTTGACACTGTCTCAAGGAGACTCAGAGTAGCAGCAATGGGACAATGTTGTACCTTCACCTCATGTAGCCCAAGACTCCAGAAGCTCTTACAAAGAGTTTCAGGTAGGCTGTTTTCAAGCCCATGGAGGCAAAGACCACATGGCCACATGGCCGAGGGACTGAAGACTGGGGAGAAAGTTGGCTACTGGCTGAGGAAAGAGAGAGCTGTGACCTATTGGCTGCATCCTGACTGCTTGTTGAGCCTGACATTTGGTAAGCTATTAACACTCCATCTGTCACTCTCTGCATTTAGCCAAGATGCATCTGACACCCTTGTTCCACGTCCTCTTCAGAATCCATACGGAACCCCTGCCAAGGTACTGCTGCAACCCTTGTTGGATGATCTGAAGCAAAATTTTACATGGATGTGATATCAATGATCTTACCCTATAATCTGAGCATTCTAATGGGTTACCTTTTTTTAGGATGAGTACAAATGTGTATCTCTTCCAGCCAGTTAGGCAAATAGCTGTCTTCCAAAATGCTTGGCATAGAGGAATAAGTATTTTTGTACCTCTGGAGCTTGTTGAAACATTTCAATTTTTCCCCATCAATTATTGAGGTCTTGCTTTGGACTAATGCTTTTTCCTTTACCACTATTAGTTTGTGTCCATATGCTACCTTCTGCAATGGTCGAAGGTTGACAAGTTCTTTTGGGACCAGTGGCTCTGTGTACCCTGTGTTTCTTGTGTTTTATTGACTATGTCAACTCTGTGAATCATAGCAAACAATAGGTAGCCTTGAGAAGAATGGGCACTGCAAAAGACTTCACTGCACTCGTGGGGAACTTGGACATGAAACAGCAGACAGTTGTACAAGCAGAACAAGGGAATGCTACAGGATTTAAAATCAGGAAAGTTGTGCATCACGGTTGCATCCTTTCACAATACCTGTTCATCTGTATGCTGGGCAAATAATCAGAGTAGTTTGATGATATGCAAAAGTATGACTCTACCCATGGCAATAGGGACAGCAGAGGAAGTCTGATATGTTCATTGTCAATGACTTTGTCATGGTCAGTTACATTGTAAGTTTCAATGTATTCCTCCTAGTTTTATATGATGCCAACTTTCTCATTCAGAGACTTATGAAAATCAAACCAATACAAACTTTTCCCATAATCTGAAACATTTCTAAACTAGAAAGAGGAAAGTGGTTTCCACTTCAGGGGCAGAACCTTCAAAACTGAAGGAAGCACTACAGTCTGGAATTATAATGAAGACAAACAGAAGAGACAGAAAGTTTCACACTTGGGTTTTAAATGGCCCCTATTTCCTTCCTGTAATTGGGATATTAGCTTCCCTTTTGATTATATTCCCTTATCAGATGTGTTAGACTAGGTGGACTAGAGAAACAAATCATGGTATATTCATATGTGTGTAAGAGAGCTTTATAAATAACAGCAATTGCATATTTGGAAAATATCCCAGCAGAGTCTAGATCAAGACCTTTAAGTCCGACATTAGTCCCTCTGTCCTATATTAGTCCATAAATTCCTCTTTAAACTCACACGACACATGTAATGATGCTGAATGCAAGAAGATTATAGGCTTGTGGTTGAAAGTCTGCTGAATGCAGTGGTGGTGGAAGCTTCTCAAGCTGGCGCGGGTCTCCCTATAGCTCTTCCAACTCTCTGAGTGTGGTTTTGCAACAGAAAGAGATGCAGGGCGAGGGAGAGAGAGAGAGAGAGAGAGAGAAAGTTCCAAGAATCTTTATGAGATGGTCATGACCACAGGGACCTGATTGACAGGCAAGACTCCACCCCTACACTTATTTATCAAGTTAACATGTAATTATGTAACCACCACATCAACTATCTGTATAATGAATCTACTTGTTATTAAATGCAGCCTAGTTAATTTGCTGCCCCTTATCTGCAACTAGCTCCTTAATAATATGGGACTATATTATTGAATGATACACAACTGTCCACTAAAAATACTTAGTTCAAGATATGGTTTGTTTTCTCCTTTCATCATTACTTTTTAGGGGCTACTTTTTCTTTTTTAAACAAATCTGCTTTATAACTAATACTTAAGTAATTTTATAAATATTTATTCATTTGGGTCATGCTGATTTGTCTACCTACTAGTTAAAATACTGGTGCTTATTCTTTTGAAGTGATAAGCTAAGTTGAGGAGAAACTCATAGATATGAGGAAGGATGACATAATTGAGTCTGAATCATATTTTTGTTTCACAGATATTTATAGAATGTCCAGTACTGTTATGTGCTAAACAGACAAGAAGAAGTAAATTGGGATACTGTTGACAGTATGAGCTATAGGAGACTGCAGATATTTTACTAATCACTTACACACAATTTCAATGATGATGAGAGCTATGAAAAGACTTGAATGCAAAGGATATGGGCTCACTAGAAAGATCAACGATAATCCCTGTAGAAAAGAACACAGACGGAGATCTGAGAGATTTTGTTATAAGTTCATGGCAATTTTATGTAAGACAAATGAAACACTAGCCGATCCTCTGTTATCCCCCAAAAAGTGTGCTTACATTTGAGTCCATTATTTTGATCACCATTTCAATCCATCCATTGAGGGAATTCCTTTCATTTGCAGACCCTCTGCTTTACCAAACTAGATGCCTTTTTATATGTCTTGTCCCTCCATGCTCAAAGTGTAAGAGGAAGTCTCACCATTCTCATTTCTAAGAAGCATTCTGGACATACTTCCTCCATGAGAGATTTATTAAATCTCCTGAGAAATGAGAAACAGTTAATAGAGAGATGGAAGAAAGAAAAGAAAGAGAGAATACTCAAAAATTTAGAATCTGAAAGTCATAGCAGGAAGGAGTAAGGAGCATCTAAAGCATTTTTTGTAAAGTTGTAGCCACTGATGTGGGAAGAGCATAAGAGAAGTCTATAGAGAAGTCTATAGTCTATAGTCTATAGTGACCAGGCTAGCAAAGACCTTGTGAGCCATGTTAAGGAGTTTTGCCATTTTCCTCGAAGTGGTATGTGGGACTGTGTATGTAGTATCTCTGTGAATGTATTTTGAAGGTGCAGATGATGAAATCTGGCATGGAAAGAAGGTTTGAGAAGATCGAAAGTAGGTCAGTAGTTGGAAACTTCATTGGAATGGTCATAAACCATGAAGAAGACAAGGGTAGTTTTATCTAGGCTGATACAGTTGAAGAACATGGGAAGAGATAGCTAAGGAGGTATCAATGAAGAGGGCTTTAAACTTTCTGAGACATAAAATAGAATACATTTTTGAATTCTATATTATAATCACATTTGAAGATGATTTTAAATAGAGAAAGCGATGATTTCCAAGCCATGAAATAAAATGTTTGAAAAATAAGCAAAAGTGGTTTGGGACCTACTTCATGTGCTTGCTTATGAATGCAATTTTTACATTGTCAGAAAATGTCTGTGAAGTGGCTGACTGAAAATAGACCATGCTGCATGTACATATACCACAGTAAACAGAAAACACTACATATCATGATTTTCCTACCAGCATCATTTAGAAAACCTTTTTCTAAATATTTCTATACCAGCACACCACAGGGTAGATTTAGAAGATGGAGAAGTAGCCTGAAGCCAACCATGATGTGCCTCACACAACAGAGAAAGTGTGGCAGTTGTGTACTCTTGTGTCAATTTCAGGATTGGGAGTGTAGGAATGAAGTCTAACCTGACAATTTGGAGATAGCCAATGTCCACCTGGGTGGACACTGGCTTTCTCCTGAGAATTCTGGGAAATCTCATGATATTACCCTTATGGATGTGAGAGACTTAGAGCTCCATTCTTGAGAGACATTGCAGCTGACCAGATACCTGGCAGCATAATAACAGACCTTAAACCCTAGAAACTGGAGGAGCCAGAGAAGAAGCCACATGGGCTTGCCCTGATGGAAGCAGACCTCTGAAACCGGAAAAACCACATTCAGGCTCCTGCCAGCATTGAGATGCTTCCACCACCACTGGATACCCAAGCCTCTGCCCCCACTGGCCTGTGATTGTTTTGCCATCATTTCCTGTGGTTTGTGAGTCTGAAGACGACATATGGATTGGTATCAGACATATGAGCTAATATCAGACTATGGACTTGGACTGGAGTGGGTTAGGATGCATTCTCAGTACACCATTCCTCTTGTATATAGACCTCTTCCTCATATGTGAGTTCATGAATGTGTTTCTCTAGTCAACCTGGATTAACACAGAAAGGAATTTTGACTTTAGGTATGGTGGGAAGACATCGGAGGATCTCAGGTAGGTAACACACATAATCTGATTTATATTTTTAGAATATGATTCTGGCGCTTAGGTGGGAAATGTTTAAAGGAAGAAATAGTAAAGTCAATTAGATGGTTACTACACTAGTCTAGTTGACAAATAGCAGTGTCTTTGATAAGGGGATTGCAATGAAGATAAAGAAAAAGGAATAAATGGAGATGTGATTCAGAGTTAGTCTATCATTTTAGCTCATAAATTGAGTGTGTAATTAAAGGAAGAAGGGAAGTAAAGATAATCTTACAGACTCAGATAGAATATTTAGGCAAATAACTCACTGCCATCAAGTCAATTCCAACTCAGAGCAATCATGTAGGACAGGGTAGAACTGTCCTTGCTAGTTTCTGAGACTCTCGTTGCAGGAATAGAAAGCTCCATCTTTCTCCCAAGGACATGACAGTGGTTTTGAACTGCTGCTTTTGCACATGGCAGCCCATCTCAGAACCATTACACATCCAGATGTTCTAATAATATGAGGTAAAGAAAATTGGTATGAGAGAAGAATTGAGGTTGTAAACAAAGTTATATGACATATGGTTTTTGAGATATCCGCATCCACCTTGAAAGGACAAAGAGAAAGTAAGATATTTGCACTTAGATTAAGTGCTAGTCTGGGTAGCCTAGAGAAGCGAATTCATAGACACTCATGAGTGTAGGAGTTTTATTATCAGAGAGTTATTATGCATTAAGAAAATACTCCAGCTCAATCCAGATCAAGTCCATAAGTCTGCAGTTAGCCCATATGGGTGATAGCAATCTATAAAATCCTCTTCAACCTCTGAAGACACATGCAATGATGCTGAATGCAGAAAGATCACAAGCCAGTGGGTGGGAAGTCTTGTGGATCCAGTGACATTGTAAGCATCTCAGTGCTGACAGGAGGCTTCCCCAGCTCCCAGTTTTTTGGCTGTATCAGTGTAGCTTTATGTGGTCTCTCCTCAGAAATGTCCCACAGGGAGGAACACAAGAGGGAGGGAAGGAGAGAAAGAGATACAGAAAGAGAGAGAGAATGTGTCTCCCTTCTCTAAGGAGGAATACCAGATTTCCCAGAATCCCAAGGAGAAGGCCATGCCTACACAGAGGCCACATTGGCTATCACCTTATTGACAGGCTAGACCCACCCCTTCACTCTTTATCTTCTCAACCTGGCGATCATTTATACAACTACCACAGATTGTTTAGCAGAAATAAAAAAGTGAAAGTATCATATGAGGATCCTTGGCATGTAAGTAAACTTTAAAACCAAGGATATGAATGTGATCACCAATGGAGAGTGTGAAGAGTGAGTGAGGGAAGTTAAAATCCTGAGAGACTGAGCAGAGGGGGAAAAGGCTGATTTAAGAAAGAGAGAGAGAAGAAGAAAAAGAGAGGAAAACCAGAAGAGTCTGATGTTATGATGACAAGAGAAAAAAATAGACTACAAAAAAATAAAGGAATTCACTATTCTTAATGCTAAATGAAGTTTTTCTCGCTTGTCTAGTGATGTGATATGAAAAATACTAAGTGTAGGTACCTTTAATGAACAGAAAGTCATTCTCTCTGTGTTCAGCAGATGTGAAATATGCTAAAACATAGATGTCTCCAATTCTAGGAGGAGCCTTACATTCTTTATAAGTGCTGGGGGGGGGGGGGTCTTTATTCCATGGTTTCTTGGGAACCACCATGTGTCATGAAATGTATCTTTCACCATCGCTGCTTGGTAGCTTTCTTGTTTAATGTCTCTGCTATCGCAAAAGAGATGAACTCAAAACACACTCTACATTAATCCTACCACATTCACATAATCAAGACAACTCATTCCCAAATGAAATTGTAGCAACAGGCGTAGAGATAAGATTTATACCTGCTATTTTGAGGTTACGCAATTGGCTCAGTAACAGAAATCAGCAGTGTGAGAATCATAGTGATTGTTTTAAAGGGCTTGCCAGTACTCAATATACTAAGAGAGTCCCTGTATGGTCGGACTGAAAAGAACCTCTCTGGAATAAATTTAAGAGAAGATATTCAGTGAACAGTAGAAACATTTTATAAAGAGGTTATGTGTTGTGTCCTGAAGAAAAGAATGTGGCTAAAAATATTTTTCCCTGTTGTATTTTGTAAAAATAATATTAGAGTATGTTTATAGACTGATGGTAATGATCCTATAGAAAGAAAAACATCCAGAAAAGTATAAAAACAAAGATGAAATAATATATGAAGTGGTATAATCTAGAGCACAAGAACAATAGTTAAGTCAGTAAATATTTATCAAGTTTTTCCTATGTGCCAAGTTCTACTTGAGATATCAAAAATCAGATATTGAGGAATCCTAAACTAATAGCTTGGAGTTTGCCTAGGAGGCCAAGAAGTATCTCTTTGTACTAAGTTGTGCTAATGCTAAATGGAAGAGACTGAAGGAGGAGAGGCAAGAGCCAGTCACTACAGCCCAAAGTGAGAGACATGCCGAAGCAACTGCCCCATGCTAAGGGATCTATCTCTTATTCGTCTTTTCATATGTTTTCGTTCAACTGTAATCGGGAGAAAGTTGCTGGCTTCAAGGTTTAGCTAGCTCTGCTACTTAAACATTAAACTTCCAAAAAAAAATTAAACTTCCTTGTTTGGGAAGGGGATTGTTTGAAGGGGATTTCATCAAAATGAAATGTGATATGCTATACATACATATTAACATATCGATATGCCTACGTGCATGCATACATGGGAAGGTTTTAAAAAGTTTGTGGAAAAACGGCTAACTTCTGATTCCACTTTTCAACATAGAGAACCGGTGCATCCTGATGAGTCTGCAGAGTAGGCATTGAGGCTTTGTGCCTCAAGCCCTCCAGTGACAGCAGAAAAAGAGTACACCATTTGCGACCAGAAAGCTCTATAATCTCTAAAAGTCTCCATAGGGTAACTGTGACTCCAGTTTAACTCAATGGTAATGGAAAGGGAAGTTGAATGCATATAAAAAAAACTATTTTTATAATGCCATTTTGAACCTAATAAGTATTAAATCTCACATCTGAATTATTTTCCTACCTTGATTTTTGGCCGCAGATTCAATGGTGCTTTGCATGGAGAGACGGCTTCCTTTGTGTCTCTTGTCCCAGGTACTCGCACAATTCCTGATGTATATTAAGTTGTTGCTGTTCTTGTTGCTTTGGTACCATCGAATCAGTTCTGACTCATATATTAAGTAAGCACTATGATAATATATATTTATTGAAAAGGATTTGAATAAGCCTTGAAATTATAAGCTAAAATATTATTACCAGTTATTTGAGTATTTAATTTCATTTTAGGTAGCATTGAAAAGACAAATATAACTGATGAAAAACAGATCATTTCAATTTCAGAATTTCTTACTTCATTAAGATTTGACTTAGATTGACAGAGAGTAAGTTTTGGCCAGATGGAAGTGGGAGTTGAGGAAGAGATAGCTCTCTATATGTCATCAATCAAAGAGAGAAGCTCTTCTTTTAGATATAGTTACTTACTTTATTCTTTTATAAATGAATTGTACATATACATCTAATATTCCTATACATAGTATATCATCCCAACTTCTGAACATATCTCCTCAGTGCTATAAACTCTTAATCTGCTGAACCTTCTGAAAGTCTATAACTTTTCTGGCAGTATATGTGCCTCTGAGGCAGCGAACCAAATGCCAGCCCCTTCTATTAATCCCCGTGCACTCATTATACAATATATTGCATTCTCCCCCCTGTAAAGACTCATCACTTCTTCTATTATGCAATTTATTCTCTCCCATCAACATCCAGTTCAAGACAGACCTAGCTTAAGAAACATCCTTCAAAAGACAGAAATCTATCAATTAACATTTACTGAACAGTTGTAATGAGCATCTGAATCGATTGCGTGGGCATGTTTATGTATATATAAGAGAAACGAAGGAAAGAAGAACCCTTAAATGAGTATGTCTGTGAGAATTTGGCCTGATAACAAGTCTCCATCAGGAAATACCTTGGCCTTAACTCCTTTCCTATTCCTCCATCCTTAGCAGGCTAGAGAGAAAGGTAGAGACCTGAGTAACCCTGGTAAACTTACCCATCCGTGCGGGTAAAAAAGTCTTAATCATCTATTACTTCCCTGTGTTCTATCAACTATATTGACTGTATTTAGGTTTGTTGAAAGCGATATGTAAGAAAGCTGAATTTAAAAAAAAGGAATATGTAGTCACATCTTCCTGAAGATTTCTGAAACATGTGTTTCAGAAAGCGAACCTAGATGAATAAAATCAATAAATCACACCTGGAAACAGAATGAAAGTCAACTGGAAAGGACAAAGCAGGACAAGAGTCACATGAGGAGACCTGAGGAGACCTGCAGCCATCAGAAACTTGTCCTGAGCCGGATGGTCTGAGGAGAGTCACCTCCTTTCTCTGGACCTTTGCTTTTCAAATTGAAAGGTTCTGAATCAATAGTCTCAAAGGTTATTACGGTGCTGTCAGCCAATGGCTCTCAGATTCCACAGGCGATTTGACCATTTGTGTCACCCTTGAATCCACACTGTGAGAATCATACTATTTGCTGGCCCGCTGTGCCTTCTAGAACATAATTAACATAATGTGAGTGTCATACCTATTTTGATTCCCCAAGCATGAACTGGAGTCATCAACTTTTCTCATTTAACCTTTCAGCAAAGAGCTCTGTTTGTCTCCGCCAGGGGCAGGATAAATAATTATAGCAAAATAGCTGAATATGAAGGCGAACAGATAATAGTCAAGCCACTCAATTAGAAACATCCATGCGCCCATATGGCACCCAGAAATCATTCTTCCATTCGTGACTAGTTTTCAGTGGGCAAAAATGAAAATCAATTTAGCAGACGTCAGGTCCATGCCGGCAGCAGAGTTGCCCTAATATTCCCTACAGTAGTGTCCTCCTGCCAGGGATCAGTGCAGGCAGCTATCAGGGCAACTCAAGATGCGAGCGGGAGACGGCCTTTTTTGTTCGCCTGGGCAGATGCCCTCTGGCAGTCCTCACTAGAGCTTGCCTGGGCAACAGGATGGGCTGCCTCTTCCTATTTGTCTTCTTGCTCCTATTGGCCTAATTCGGGTATTTGTTTTACTAAAGGGTTTGCTTCACTCACTTGCTATTAGACATAGGGATCAGACATGAAATAATTATTCAGCCTAGAGCAGCTTTTTCCTGGGGCTGCCATTTCCAAGTGAGCTCTTGGTTCCTGCAGGCATCCGTGTTATAGGAGAAAAGTCTCTCACAGCCTGACACCAGCTTTCTATGGAAGAGAGGCCTATTAAACCCTTGATCTTCTGTTACAATGATAATAAAAGGAGATTTCCCAGCTTTCCCTACATTCTATTTTCTTAATGACACAAATCATGCAAATGCCTCTGTGAAAAATCAGTTTATAATTTGCTGTGCCGCTACTGGTGACCTTCAACTATGGCCACACACCTCTATTTACTGCCTAAACTAGGAACTGTATTTCCAGAAGATGCTGGCCACTGCCTATGGAGGATCTCCTTATCTTTTTCCTAAGTACGCTAAGTCTTTATTGTGCAGCAATGACTGCTCATCTGCTAATATTAACAGTGAGGTTCAAACCCACCAGAAACTTCATAGGAGAAAAGAGTTGGCAAGCTGCTATAGCCCAGGGCACACTACAGGACAAGTCGACTCTGTCATATGGGATCACGGTGAATCACAATCGGGCAGCACAACCCCATACAACAGCAATATCTCCAGCATGATTTAGGGTCCCACTTTACCACGGCTGCTTCTAGGAATTGATAAGAAGGAGGAGACACAATTCCTTCACGCAGATTCACATGCCTCTGTTTTGCTATTGTGCTGAGAATACCACATCGCATATTTCTCTTTTCAAAGGTGTCACGTATTTGCCAGCCCTGTGTTTCAAGGTTATGCATGTGTCCCTCTAGTCCAAGTGACTCATACAGAGTATTTAGCATCTGAAGATGTGGATAACCACAGACAAGGACTTTCAATCATTCCTCAAATATTTAATGAGCAATCATGCACTGGCTTCTGTGAGTCAATGGTATTTCCCTGCCTAGAGATCATAGTCCAGCAAAAAAGACAGATAATTGAAGTGACACAATTACTGTACAAGATGCCAAGTACTAGAAGAGGCAATTTATAGAGCAAAATGAAAGCAGACACTCTTTCTAAGTCAGCTCAAGGATAATCTTTTAGAGGCACCTGGGAATCTGTCTTATGTGATGATTTTTTAGAAATATCTTTCTTTAATTAAAAGCTATCATTGAGCTGTACATATTGGTATGTGTGTATATTTGCTGCCGTTACTCTTCTATGCTGTAACAGTAGCAGCGTGGTAGGGTGTAAGGGGTGAAGTTCTTGGGACAGCCTTTGCTAACCTTGATGCGTTAGCAGGTCCTATGTCTTATTTGAAAACACTTTCTCAGCGCATTTTTCTTGGACTATTTTTTTCACAGCAGCATAATTTTCCATTTTCTTAACACCTTTTAATAATTCCCAATGATTTGTCTGTTTCCTTTGAGAAAAAAAATATCAAGATAATCTCTGGGATTTTTTTTAAAAAAGTGTTCAGGGAGCCCCATTCTTCTCAAGCCTATCAATGGTTCTGATACAGGCAGTTGAATGGATCACAGTCTAATAGTCCTTTCATAATCTTCTCATAAGGCAGGGCAAGTAGAACAATGGACTCTTGTGGAATGGATGTTTGATTAGCCAGCGGATATTATGACTAAGCGATAATGAACCTCAAAATTTAATTTCTAAAATGACCAAGAAAATAAATATTCTTAGAAATAGATTTAATTGGCATAAATGCTTAATATTTTCTCCTATGGAATAAATCAGACACAACATGATTTAAAATTGATGAAAGCTTAAAACTGTATAAATAAGAAGATATGTAGTATGCCTATGAACCATTCACTCACTCTTATGCTTTCATTCACCATGAATCAAAAACTAACTTCTCTACTTTTTATTTCTTCAAATAATATCACATGTTGCATTCTTATCCACATTCAGGAATTTAGGGGTCATGTAAGGCTTTTAGGAATATTTTCTTCATACCAAATAGGCAAAATTGTCTTGAAAAAAGAATAATGAAGCAGAAATATTGACAGTTAAAATATTAAGACAAATTTAATATATTAGAATATATATCAAACATATTACTTACTGTACCACATGAAACATATCACACTTGTTTTAAAACATATTTTATAAAGCTAAAATAATTAAATTAGTGTGTAATCAGTATGAGCATAAACAAATAGAACAATGGATAGATTACGAGTTTGGAAATAAGCCTGTACATCAATTGTCAATTACTTCTTGCCAATGGTCCTAACTCCAGATTCACAATGGGGAAAAGAATATTCTCTTCAATAAATGATGCTGGAACTACTGAATATCCACCTAAATCCTTAAGCTAAAAATAAGTGTCAAGACTATGCAACTCTTAGAAGACAACATAAACTTGGAGGTATTATAATAGATATTTAGATCATAGTTAAAACACTAAAAGCATGAGTAAAAAATAAATAAATAAATTTGACTTAATTAGAATAAATTAAACTATGGGGCCCCAAAGGAATAAAATAGAAGGTGAATAGAAAATCTACAACATAAGAAAGAACATGGAAACCTCATATCTGGTAAGAATTAATGTCAAGGCTATATAACAATTGTACAGTTCAATACCCAAAAAAGATGATCCCATTTTAAAAATTACAGACGAAGAACTTAGATACATGTTTTTGCATAGAAAATATGCAGATATTCAAGCCAAAAACAAAACCACAGCCACCAACTGAATTCTGACTAGTAGTGATTATGTGAACAATTCCCTTCATTAAAATTAACACAAAGCTCATCCTAAGCAGGTTGAGGTTAAATATATCCCCAGTGACTCTCCTATGTCCTGCTACGCCACTCCCTCACTTCAGTCACCACCAGCTACTGCCCCTGTAGTTAACCCTGGCATACCTTGTTGCAATGGTCACTCATAAATGCCTCTGTAATTCCCTCCAATACCTAGTCAGAGCTCACAACCGAAAGGAAAATGATTCACCTATGCGGTGTTTGTAAGAAATTCATACTGAGTGAGATGATGCTATTTTCCAACTCACTAAATCAGTCCATGCTAGTAATAAACCCCCTAATTTTCTTTTTAAAACCTTCAAGGTATTTGTACCAGTGGACTGGAAGTGGGTCTCTCTCTCTCCAATCCCTCCAATATATCTTTCTATCTTTTGTGGGGGTACCTTTCTTCTTTCCCCTATTCCTTTCTCACCCCATACAATAATTCATGTAGAGCAATTATTGCTGCTTTTATTGTACATTGTCTTATGAGATTTTCTTTTTCTTTCACTAGATCAAAGTTTATTAACACTTATCAGGCATTGGGCAGGGGGTGTCATTGGAGAATGACATACTGGACGCTGGACTTCTGTGTGTAAGAAAGCTTTGGAACCATGTGGTGATCAGGAAGCCTGGTGGTGCTCTTGAGGAAGCATTAAACCACCAGTTTCTCTACAGAAGAAAGTGAGATTCTCTGCTCCTGTAAAGATGTAGAAGGGTGGACACCGTTAAAGAACACTATGAGTCAGAATAGTCAATGACAATAAGTTTGGTTTGGGTTTGGATGATTGTACAGCATTATGAATGAAATTGACACCACTGAGTGGTTAATTTTAAGTGAATATTTGAATGGCGCATGGCTTGGGATTCTGTGTGTTTTAAATATAAGTATATCCACACAAATATTTTCCATCTTACATCAAGATTCCATTCTGATGGCCCCCTCATATTTTGATTCTGATATAACCTAAGACCATTTTTATTTTCTTAGGTTTTCATTATTATTCCCTTCAATTTTTAGTAACACTATACATACTATCTCTTTGTCTCTGGAAGTTAGAAATTTTGCTTGCATCTAGACATCAGCAAAATATGCGCTGTAATCTTGGAAGTAGTAGATAGTACTATCAATAAGATTAATAAAAACAAACCTACATGGTTCTAAATAGTTTGTCACAAGTCATGGGGATCTCCTGGATATATACTTTACCAAGACAAAATAAAAAAGGCTATCAAATATTTTTTCTCAAACTATGTTACATATTTGTAGATAAATTGTGCTATGTGTATTAGAGGACAAGGAACTTGAGGATTTCTGAGACTATATAAAAAAAGTGACTAACACCAAATCAAATCCAACTGATTGTTACATTAAAATACAGGATTGAACTGTCCCCATCCGCTTCTAAAACTTTGCCTCTTTGTGAGAACAGATAACCTCATTTTTCCACCTTAAGGCAGAGGTGAGATAGAATTTAATGGCTGACTTAATGGTTAGCCATGTAATGCAGAATCAATTAGCCAGCAGAACTCCTTCTGAGGATTTCTAGACAAATGAGCAGATACAGGAGACAGAACGCTTCTTGACAAACTTCATCAGTTAAAGCATTCATTACATCAGAAAACTCAGCTCTACCAAGAGAAAATGACTGATCTATAGAGAGACCCCGATCTATATAGAAAGTGATTGTTAGTCAACGCTGAATCACCTTACAGGTGGAGAACATCGTTGAAGGAATGTTTCCTTTACCTGGGAGAAGCTCTTCGGCAACCACTAGTCTAAATAATTTTCAGTGAGAAGTATAAGTCTGTCCTATACCTGCAAAAAGAGATCAATTTGACACCCTCAAACAGGTATTGTATGCTTACTAAATGTCTGGGCTCTGGTAGTAACAAAACTTTGTAGGCACAAAATCAGTAGTTACATTTCTTGCTAAATCTGTACTTAGGGAAATTAGATCTGTTTAACTAAAAGGCAAGGTACAGAAGCATACTTGTCCCCAAGAGAGTCTCAGATGGCTCTCTAAGAGCATTCACTTCCGGTGGATTAGCTGCAGCCATCTGAAGAAGGGTGACTTCAGCGAGGAGGCCCTTTCTTCCAGACTCGAGCACTATTTATGAATTGATAGGGAAGGTCTGTGTGCTTCCGAGCCAGGAGTAAATTTTTTCATCAAAGCTCACACCATGATTGTCTTTGGTCTTCTGGAAATAGATCACACCACTACTAGCTGCATAATGACTTTCAAAGAGAAAAGAAATTGCTACCCATGTTATGGTCAGTAATGGGCCAGGCAAAGTGGTTGTGATTAAGATTAAAGTGTCTAGAATCAGTCTCTGTTGACTCAAATCATAGTCCTACTACTACTGCCTCTAACATCCAAAAGTTATTTAGTCTCTCTGTTATTTAGCTTCAGCAGCAATTTCATTTAGTTATTGAGGGGATAAGTATTAATCTGTGAAAAGCACTTAAAATAATATCGAGCACAGAACAGGCATGATGTACAGTTAATCCTCATTATTCACAGATTTTGTATTTGCTATTCCCCTACTTGCTAATATTTTTGCAGCCAACCCTCATCCCCAAAATACTTGTGGCACCTTGATAATTGTTTATGATTATAGGCATAATGACAAAATTTTTAAGTCTCCTGCCATGTAAATTTCCAGTGGAGTTTGAACAAGGAAATACTCTAGCTTGTTGTTTCAGCTCTCACACTGTAAACAGTGCCCTCTCACATTCTATTTAGGGATACATTATTTCTTGCTTTTTGTTGATTTTTCAACTGTTTAAAATGACCCCGAGTCGAATGCTGAATTGTCACCAAATATTCTTAAGTGCAAGCAGGCTAAGATGTGCCTTTTGGAGAAAATATGTTTGTTAGATAAACTTCATCCTGTTAACAATGAATCAAATTGTAATGAATAAGCAATATGAACTCCACTACATAAAGGGTCTCTAAACAGGAGCACACAAAACACATGTCTATAGACTACTTGATTAATGAGAATGGTCTAATTAGAGGCCAACAGGAACCTAATATTATCGTTTTTCTTAAAACAGTGGTGTCGTATTTGGTGACATAGTCTTCATAGCCACTTTATAGAGCATAATTAGTATACACAAGGAAAATCAATTCTTTGCTAATTTATGCTTTTGGTAAATGAGAGCTGGATCTTCTTAAAAGGTCTTCTAATAATCAAAGCTCCTTCGAAACATAGTACTTATGGATATGATCTCACCAGGATGCTACTTTTCTCACTGTTTTCTCTGCTCATTTAATGACCCTGAATCGATGTATAGACAGGCAGGGGAACAAAGTAACAAAATATGTGCACCTAACTAATAAAACGCCCACCAGAATGGAAATCTCAACTCTGGGACCATGTTGATATGAAGGTAAAACTTGAGGAGAGATTAAGCCAGATAGGGCCCAGCCCCCAGGATCTCTAGTTCCCTGGTGAAAGCAGTTGTTCTTGTAAGGTTATTAAATACATTTGAATCCAGAACAAGCTCAGTGTGCCACTGACTTTGTGGAGACAGAAAGAATGAAGACTATCAGGGTTACATAGAAGTCCCACCGCCATAGCATAATTGGAGAGTCCTTTAAAGTCCTGCTTCGTGGACTATCTTGAAATGAACAGACACTCTCTTTCAAGAAATCAACCTCAATCTCTCTTTCAGATACAGAAAATCTTAACACTAAAGATCCATAAAGCATCTATGCCTTCTAAAATAATACTCAAGAGTTACCAGTATCTTCCTTTGATAGACAGAGCAACTCATTTTGTACTGCTGATTTGTGTGTTTTTTTTTCCATAACTGTGTTTTTAGAAATGGCTGCAGTGACTCTTACCCAGTTAACTAAAATGCCTGGGTGCTAGTCACCTATTCTGGTATCAGTTTGAAGATTAAGAGTGCAGGGGTGGAGTCTAGCCTGTCAATCTGGAGATAGCCAATGAGACCTCTGTGTGGGCGTGGCCTTCTCCTGAGAATGCTGGGAAATGTGGTCATTCCTTCTTGGAGGCAGGAGACACTACACTACTCAGTTCACTTCCTTGAAGGCTTTCTACTAACAACAATTACGGCCTGAGACACTCGACTGACATCCCTGAGGAGAAGTCACATAGACCTATCCTGATGCAGCAAGAAACCTGGACCTGAGAGAAGCCACATGGGGACTGCTGCCAGCACTGAGATGCTGACACCACCACTGGACCCAAAGACTTTACCCACTGGCCTGGGATCTTTCTGCATTTGGCATCGTTGCATATGTTTTATGAGTCTGAAGAGGACTTTGTAGATCGCTGTAGGACATATGGACAAATATCAGACTTATGGAATTGATCTGAACTGGACTGGGATGTTTTCTTAATGTACAATTACCCTTTATGTAAAACCCTCTCATACATATATATATATATAGATAGATGCATGCTTATAAATTTGTTTCTCTAGTCTACCCACACTAACACAGCCTGAAAGAGAATGTGACTCCCCCCGCCACCTTTAAAAACAAAGCTTTCCTTTTAGGAATGATTTTATGCATCATGATGATATGTATGTGTATACATGTATGCATGTATAGACACACACACATATATATACATACACACATATATTTTTTAACTTTATAACTTTGGAAGTCACAGTAGGGTTTCGTGTCTGACAGCTTCTACCTTGTACTAGCTTTCTGTGACTGTGGCTACCTCTTTTGAACTCTCTGAGGTAAATGAGTCATCCCTCTGCTGAGATGAAGACAAATAACA
Source organism: Nesogale talazaci (assembly GCA_004026705.1). Taxonomy (NCBI): domain Eukaryota; kingdom Metazoa; phylum Chordata; class Mammalia; order Afrosoricida; family Tenrecidae; genus Nesogale; species Nesogale talazaci. Next base: position 15,618 of record PVJH01002556.1, on the reverse strand, counting down.
TAAGTGCTTTCCAGCTCTTTGGTTCTCTGATCAAGTGATGCCATAATGGCTTCCACTAAAGCAGAAAGCAATGAGACACATTATAAGAGAATCTCCGGTTTCCAAAACTGTATTTAAGATATTTCCCAGTCAGAAGACACTGGTTGACAAGTTAACTCGATGACAAATCTGTGATATTTGAAAATTGAAGACAATTACTGGTAAAACTATATAGTTGCCAACAGAAAATAAAAATGGAGCCCAGCAATATATCCACATACTTTTAGAATATCCACTTTTGCTATGAGAAATGTATCAAAATTATTTTCCCATTGGCTTCTGTCATAAAATAATACTTCAATTATGAAAAATAATATTAAGGAAGTTTTTATGACAAGTTGAGCAGTGGAAACAAAAACTTCTGAAGTACTTAACTTTGTAGCCATTTCTGAGACTTCCCTTATGAGTAATTCTCTTGTACTTCTCCTAGAAATGATTACATATCCAAAGTTCTTTTCATTGACTACTAAACACTAGTAGGCAGTGAAGCATATGTAGCAAATGTCTTACTGGAAAACAAATGCCCAACTGCTGATCAAATATCAAGCTAGATGACACAGAGTGGTTCTTGGCTTCATTATTGAAAAACATTTGCCTCAGGAATAGCCCATGCGTGCAAAAAGGGAAGGCCACAAGAGCCAGCACCTTTTAAGTCCATCCAAAGAGCACTATGTATTATCATTCCTCTTTTGTGAATTACCCTTCAATGCATTCTGCACATCATCCACAACCGTATACCATGCATTACTTTTAAATGAGCCATCTGACCCTTCACACTGATGTATCATCGGCACCTACACTTAGATCCAGGCAATCTAGAGCTGCAGGACTGTGGGACAATGAGATGATTATGAATGGACTCCTATTCTAAATTGTAGTCTTTGTTCTCAGTACTTCATTGGAAAAAGAAGAAAAAAGATCTTTCTTCTGAAGCAAGGAATAGGTAGCTGCTGAATGATGGATGGAATGCTGCCATCTCTTGGTAATCTAGCACAGAGGAAAACAGTTTATAGAAAAAGTGATTTTGCATTTTTATTGGCTGAAGGCAATGCAGTGAAGAAACATAATTCTGTTCCTCTGGTGTCAGAACAATCTATAATTGCTATTATTATTTTTAGCATTTAATGCTTACGGTGCATATTGAAGCTATTCCCTGACAATAATACCATATTAAAAAGAATTCATCACATGGCTCCACTGCCTTAGCTTTCACAAAGGAAAATCTAAACGAGGTTGGGCCAGCGTCCCTGCTCACACCTCAGCTTGTTGACATCTGTGCTAGATTCTTCTCAACAAGCCTCCCAGGCTAGGCACAATCTTCTTGAGTTCTGTGCATCAACAAAAGGTCTCCTCCCATGCAAACACAAGACAGAGACAGGAATGACTCTTAGGTTGGTATTTGATGGAGGGAAAATGTTAGGATTCAGAAGCCTCTGGCTGGGCCACACATTCATCCTGCAATCTAGGCCGAATAAATTGCAGCTTCTGAATGTTCACAAGGAAAGAGTGGGGGTAACCATCACTGATGCACCTGCTTCATATGGCTGTTATAATATTTAAATATAATTAAAGCTTTGAAACAGCTTTCTAAGAGAAAAGCACTGCACCTAGGTCAAAGAGATGGCATTGCTGTCTTTCATCATAGCGCTTATCGCTATATATAAATATCTTGCATCTAATTTATTTATTTTGTTTGTTTGTTTGTTTATTTTGGGGGGCATCACTGCCGTCTGGTGGTCGTGGGACCTAATCCAGCCACTTCTGGATTTGAGCCACCAAGCCTGTGGGCCGCAGTCCTGCATTGAACCACTACGCCACTGGGGCTCAGCCTCATCTAATTTCTTTTAGCTGATAATTTCTTCTCAGTTTTGAGGGTTGGGTGTTTCCAGGAAACACTGTGGACAAATCGATAGACTGATTGAAGCGGCAATAGCTAATCAAAAGTGGGAAGGTAGATAAAGTTGTCAGCGCGTTATGTCTGTCCAATGTGACCCTGACGTGTCATTGAGGCCACCATAAGGTATAGCCCATTTACATTGCAGAGTGTACTATTGCAAATGTAATTAGGTTAAAATGTAACAGCTTGTCATTAGAGCTCCCTTTTGAGCCATTTTGAATTTATTCAGATGTAATATTTCTTGTTTTCTTTTCTAGTGAAGTTGCTCTCCATTTTATCTTGTCATTATTGTTGGGTTTTGTTTTAATTTTGTATGTTTTGCTGAATATGAAACCTAGGATAGGTCAACCTATAGAGACAGTAGTGGATTAGTATCTTCCTAGGCATGTGGCAAGGGTGGGTGGGAGGAAATGAGGAGGTAGCAACAATAAGCACATGAAAAAAGAATATGTTACAAGATGAATTTGATAAAGATTGCACAACTTCTTTTGATATGATTGAACAACTGAATTGTATAATCTGTGAATTATATGTCATCCAAATTAAATATAAAATAGATTGGGGGAGGGTTAACACATTCAGAATAGCACGGAAGTTGAAGAACTAATAGTCATAGTATTATAACGCTTCTAGATGCAGAGTAAAGATAAGTGAGTTAAGATGAAATACTACATACAGACTGCATATTGAAAAGATATATTCATTTGGGGAAGAAATGGGATTTTTTTTTAGAAAAAGATAAATAAATCTAAAACACTAAAAATCAGTATGGTGCTGGTATTTTTTCCCCAAGTCTGAAAATGCTTTGATTCAAAATTTTAAAAATTATATAGATTTTGTGACTATAGTTAATTTTAGGGAAAAGAGAAGAGTCCATGTTACATATAAAACTGATATGGAGGAAAGAGGCTGCTATAACAGCCTTTGGGATCTTGGATTGCCCTAGGAAAAGTTTCAGGGTAAGACTATCAATGTTGAATAAATATCAATGTTCTCTATGGTCACATGCTTGGACTATATTATTATGTTATGAGCTGTTCATTTAGAGCATGCTGCACTGCCCAAAGAATGACAGCTAGTACAAAGGAAGTGCTGTGAAAATAAATGACAAGTAGTAGATAGCGAGGAAGAAGTTGAATAGAGATACAGAGGAGAACACAGGAAGTTTAAGAGATTTGTCAAGTATATTTGGAGGGAAAAAATCCTGGAGAGACTGTGGTGGTCATGTATTCAATATGTCAATTTTATGATTGAGATGTAGGGGCGGAATCGAGCCTGTTAGTCTGGAGATAGCCATTGAGTAGCCAATGAGGCTTTCATGTGACTTTCTCCTGAAACTTCTGGAAAATCTCACGATATTTCCCTGGTGGAGATGAGAAGCTATCTCGCCGGTTGTTGGAAGTTACTGTCAGAGATGATGAATTATGGACAAGACTAGATGGCAGTGCCCAAGGAGCTGGAGGAGTCGGAGGAGAAATCACACAGCCTTACCCTGATGGAACCAGACCTCTGAAGCAGGAGAAGCCACGTGGAGACTCCTGCCAGCACTGAGTTGCTTCTACCACCACTGGACCCTGAGCCTTAGAAGCGAGGAGCCAAAGGGAGACCCCCCGCCAGCACCAGGATTCTGCACCCACTAACCTGTTACTTCGTGCGTCGGAAGGAGACTTTACAGACTGGGATGGGGCAGATGGGCTAATATCGGACTTATGACTTTGAACTGGACTGGGCTGGGATGCTTTCTCAATGTCCCATTCCTCTTGTATATAAACCTTACCCTTACATCCATATGCGTGTCTATGGATTTGTTTCTCTGGTCTAACCAGACTAACACAAAGGTGTTGAAAGTTATTGCATAAATCTAAAACTCTCATGCTGCTGAGTTGATTCTGACACATCTAAACTATACAAGGTAATGTAGAACTGACCCTGTACCTTCAGAGACTGGAACACTCCCCTCAAGTAGAAAGCCTCATCTAGTTCCCTTGAAGCTCCTGATCATGTGATTATCAACCCAACCCAGTATTCACTGTGCCACTTGGACTCCCTCTATATAAATCCAGAGGGATGGATTAAAAACAATAGAAAACAGTTGCAAGATATATCTTCTATTTTTTTAGGTCACTTTATTGGAAGCTCTTACAACTCTTGTTACACTCCATACTTCAATTGTATCCAAAGTATTAGTACATATATTCCATCGTATCTTCTCTATCCCCATCTTTCTACAGCAACAAGAATGCCCCAGTGGTACTCTTAAATAGGGCATATAAAGTATGGGTGAGCTTTCTGACACCAAAATGTTTTCAGAATATGGCAGACGATAATACAAACCATCAGTAATATATTAACAAAAATTCCCTCCTGGGATCTTTTCCTTCCTAAGTCAATTTATACATTCTCATCATTTAAAAATAAAAATAGAATACAAGTGTAATCATTTTTCTAAGTATATGTTTATGCATGTATGGGGTAGTTTGCCATCAATAATTTAAAACCCCACCAACTTAAGAAGGAAGTGGAGGAAGCAGAAACCTCAGAAGAGAAATAAAGTAAATTTCAAAATTTCTATGATCCTGAGATGTGAGTCATAGTTAGCTGGTGCAGGGTCAATGACGTTCCAGTTTTAAGGATTAATATTTTACTAGATATAGGTAGAGAAGATGCCTTATGTATAATCACTAAATGTAGCCCTTTATCAAGGTGAGTTTGTCTTATATTCAGATAAAATGATTATAAGTGTTTGCTTTTGAGATTGTAACATCCTCTGTACCAGCTCTCCTGCCTAGTACATAATTAACCTGTCATCCCACCCTGCAGTAATAGTGTGACAGACAGGAAATATATTAGGAAGGAATTTTTGTGTGATGTGCTTTCAAGTCCTCCTTTATCCTTCAACTATCTTCCCTTTTAATTAGCACTTGGGTAACAGCATCCCCTAATGAATTACCATATTACTGTTATCAATAAAAATTATTTTGGATCTAAAGCAGTCATTAAGATTGAACTGTGTAATACTTTTTATGCACAGTCTAGAGGGAGGTACACAAGCCCAAAGTCTAAACCCATTTCTGACAAGTGGATTCCGACTCACAGTGATCTTATAGAACAGAATAGAGCCACGCCCTTTGGTTTCCATGGCTGCACATCTTTACGGGAGCAGACAGATTCATCTCTCCAAGAGAGTGGCTGGTGAATTTGAGTCGCCAACATTGAAAGTAGAATCCCTAATACTTACCCCACAACAAGGACTCAATTTAGAGGGATACAGCAGTAGGAAATCAATTCTATTTTATATATAAATTTCAATATATTCAGGAGATTTTCAGATTTGTGAATCTATTTTTATTCATTGTTAATAGAGAAATGAAAGGGACTAAATTAATGTAGGAAGCGTGCAACAGTGACTTGTTACTATCTTAAGATAGCATATTGAACAAACACTTTTATCCTGGCTTCCTCTCTAGCTGGATTATATAAAGAAGAATGCTTTGTTTTGTTTTTTGTTTTGAGGGGGGGGTGTCACTGCCAGAGGTGGTCGTGGGCACTACCCAGCACTGCTCCTGAGAGCCACCACTGGATTTGAACCACCAAGTCCGTGGGCCACAGTCCTGCACGCAACCACTTATGCCATCAGGGCTCAGCCCAATAGAAAGAAGAATGCTTACGAAAATGTGAGTTCTGCAGATGACATAACTTCGCTTGCTGATGAGGATGAAGGATGGCAGCCTTCAGGTGCTTTGTGATGCAATGTAAAAAAGACCAAATCCTTACAACTGGACCAGTACATAACATCATGATAAGTGGAGAAAAGGTTGAACTTGTCAAGTATTGTTCATGGAAACAGTGGTCAAGAGGTCAAACAAATCATTGCATTTTGCTGCACGAAAACTCTTTAAAGTGTTGAAGAGCATGGAGGATTACGACATTATCTGACCCAAGCCATGGTATTTCTCCATTGCTAATGCATGAAAAAGTTGGGCATTATAGAAGCAAGCAGAGGAAGACTTGATGAATTGGAATTAGGGTGTTAGTGGAGAATCATGGATTGCCGAAAAAGTAAGCAAATCCATCTCAGAAGAGGTATAGCCAGAAAGCTCCTTAGATGCAAGTGTGGTGGGATTTGATCTCGTATACTTTGGATATGTTAACAGGAGACACTCGGGCCTGGAGAAGGGCATTGTGGCACATACATATCCTGTCAACTTGTGAAGGGATGAAGTCTAGCTTCTCAATCAGATCACGAATGAGACCTCATTGTGGATATAACTTTCTCCTGAGGATTCTGGGAACTTCTATCTTTCTCCCTCGAAGTGAGACACTCTCTTTCTTCTACAAATTCCTGTTGCAAGCCACTGATGCATTCAAAGCCTGGAGCTGGAGGAGTTGCATGGAGATCAATTTCAGAGCAGGGATCCTTCTATCTCCACTGGATCCACAAGACTTTCCACTCAATGGTCTTTGGTCTTCCTGCATTCAATGCCATCCATCACATGTTTTTCATGAGTCTCAAGAGGAATTTGTAGATTGGTACCAAGCATATGAGCTAATATGGTACTTATGGACTTGATCTGGACAGAACTGGGATGTTTTCTTAATACACAATTATGCTTTGTATAAAACTCTTTCTTATACCCATATGAGCCTCTATGAATTTTGTTTCTCGAGTGACTAACCAATACATCTCGTGATTGGTAAAGTAAGAGAAGGAGAGCAGCAACAAAGGAGAGAGGAAGACTCTTGACAAGATGAACTGACAGAATGGCTGTGTCAAAGAGGTCAAATGTAAGAACAGTGGTGAGGGTGACAGCAACACCATTCTAGAAGCATGACAAAACCATCATAAAAGAATCTTTGGTAATGAAGGATCAAACCCAACTGTCAAAGGAGTGGGAGAGAAAATCGTCCTAATCAAAGGAGAAGCAAAGTGGGTGTGTCTGCTTTTCAGTGGGGCACTTCTCACACATTCGGTATAGAACAAACAGGAGGGCAACCCAATTTGTCCAGAATAGAACTTTCCCACATCAGGTATCTAGAGCAGTATCTGGGAGTCTCAAACAGCTAAATCCACTGCCACAAAGTCTACTCCAACATCTATCGCCCCTATGGAACAGAGCAGAACTGCATTTTTAGGTTTCTGAGACTAAATGTTGATGGGCTAGAAAGCCTTATCTTTCTTCCAAGAAGGGATTTTTACATCTCTCACCCTGCAGTCCAATGCTTCGTCCACCATGATACTCTGTCACCAAAGCTGCCGTCAAAGCCTGTGGCAGATAAAACTAAACTAGAAAGCCATTTCCCCTTGTGGATCAGAAGATCACTAGCCCTTCTAGGGTCAGGTTAATAGTTGCAGGCTAAGGTTTCATTGGTGAATAGGGTAAATTATTAAGAACATTTCAGAGTACAGACATCATGTCCCCCACCCCCCGACAAAGTCTAAATCTACTGTGAAAGGATATTTTTCAGACAGAAAATTCATAGTTCCATGGCAGCAAAAGTAAACAAACAATCAGAGTTGCCAATAGAAACCTGGATAAGTTTAACCTCTGTGGTAGTCAACCACACACAAAGAGCAGCTAATAACGCTTTTAGAAGTATTTTCTTACAAGAGGAAATGTTAATGATGATAAGGAATTCAAGGAAAGTTCTATGTATAAGGCACAGATCAAATAAACCAGTAAGATGATTGGGAAGAGGGCAGGCAATTATCTCATAGACAAAAACTTTACAATAAATGTTTAATCATATTTTTAATAAACTAAGAGAAAATATTGCACTCCTCTCAACACTGGCAGAGTTCTGTAAAAAGAGAATGATAACAAGGAAGGTCTGGGACTGAACCAAGAAGAATCAAAATTAAAATCTCAAAAGCAAATGAAATCATGTAATTGTGGAATTATTCCAGAATGTAGAGGGGACTAACAGAGAAAAAAAATGATAGGAAGAAGGAGTAAAATATAAGGTAATTCCCTTGGAAATTTTTATATAAAGCAATAAAAATGGAGAATAAATTTATAAAAATAAGTTTTGAGTTTTCCAGAATTGATTACAGAAATTTCTAGAATTAAGGGAATCATCAAGTTCTCTAAAAAAATCAATACACCTATACTCCAATGTATAATAATTAAATTTCTGTACACTGTGTTAGTCTGGGTACATTAGAGAAACAGATGCGCAGAAACCCATAAAAAGAGAGTTTTACATAAAGGGAAAGTGTATATCAAGAAAATATTCCCACCAATGCTACCCAAGGCCACAAATCCAACAATAGCTCATATGCTTGACACCAATCCATAAAGTTCTCCTCCATCTCACAAAACACCTGATATGGTCCAAACTGCCTGGCAAGTCCAGCTGGAGTGGAGGAGGTACCCTGGCAGAGATGAGAACTAGAAACCCAGGGAACCCAAGGCAGATGAACCCTTCGGTGTCAGTGGTAAGAGCAGAATTACCGGATGGGTGGAGGAAAGGTGGGGCGGAGACAGGGAGCCAACTATGGGGATCTACAGATTGCCTCCTATCTGGAGGATGGACATATGGAGGAGGGGACGGGGGTGATGTCAGGCAGTGAAGGATATGGTAAAACAATAATAATTTATAAAGTAATGAGGACTGGGGGGAGGGGAGGCAAGGACCGAGGGGGAGGGAAGAGAAGTTCATATCAAGGGCCCAAGTGGAAAAGCAGATATTAGGAAAATGTTAACAAAAGCATGCACGTGAAGATGCTTGGCACAGTATATGTAACTATGTATTGAACTATGTATTGTGAAAAACGATGTACGAGACCCCAATAATTTTTTTTTTTAAAAAACATGAAATGATGCCAACTGTAGGAGGAAAGCTGAAACAGTGAACATATAATCCTCTCAGTGCTGGCAGGGATCTCCACACGGCTGCTCGAGGACTGCATCTGGGTGGTCCATGTGACTTCTGCTCAGGGATATATTGCAGGAAGTGAGCTTTGTCAACTGAAGTAGGGAACTGACTCAGGCAGCTGCATCCTGGTCCAACAATCAAGAACGCAAGAGACCAAAGAACTGGAAAGGTGAGGCTCATTGAGTCGGCCAGTTTGGAACAATAAACTTTAACTTTCTCAAATACTGATGTGTAACCTATAAATAGAAAATACTTCAAGAATTCAAGAATGAGAAAAAGTTGAGATTTTTTGACCATCATATTTAAATATAGAAGCCAATGGAATAATACTTTACAACTTTGAATAAAGAATATCTGCAACTATGTTGTGATGTGTTCATATTTCAAAAGATTTGACTTCCATTTTCTCTTTCACTGGGAAGTTAAAGAATAAGTATTACACAACACATGGAAGTTAATGGGAGAACAATGAAAATATCTCAGACCTGTTAATGCAGAGAGATAAAAGAAACCCCTCACATCAACAGAAGATAAAATAGATGCCTATTATCTACAAAAAATTAAACACTTCTGTGCATAAAAAACGTTTCACCAAAAAAAAGTAAAAAGAAAGCACACACTAAGGGGGGAAATGGCAACATCATATTAGAAAAGAGTATGTTCTACAGCTTATAGAAAACTTCTACAATTCAACAAGAAAAGTACAAATAATTTAATAATAAAAAATAGGCAGAGGATATGAACAGGTACTTAACCAAAGACATTAGGCAGCTAACAGATATATGAAGTCATTTTTGCAATATGTAAGAATGCGTAAATAAATTTTGGTACATGTACACACTGGAACCTTCACAATAATGGTTAATCTGTAAATACCTCATAATATGAAAGAACCTGGAAGACATTAGATTCAGTGAAATTAGTCAATCACAAATGGCCCACTATTAAATGAGAATCCTATTATAAATATAAAACAAGAAAATGTTTCCCAGTAAAGGAAGCATTAGTTTAGAGTTACTGAAGTAGTTGGACCAGTTGGGAGGTTAGGTCCTGGGAAAGAGAGTAGACAAGTGCTAATGTGGGTGAAGGAGGAGACGACATACGATGAGAGACGTTTAGAAAATTTTCACAGGAAAGACAGAACACTGGGAGGGAGGTTTGCAATAAGACAACAGAAGCAAATGCCATTATATACACAATCCCAAAAGAGTGGCAGTCTATGACAAACAGGCTGAAGAGGTGTGGGAGGGAGAGTGGAATATTGTTTCTAGAGAGACAATACCCGTGACAATCATATATGTATAAGGAAGGGCTTTATATCAAGGAACAATCTTGGATCAAAAAGGCTCGCTCACCCAGTCTAATCTAGATCTATCCATCCAAAGTCAGCCAGAGCCTTCTTCAGCCATGTATCTGTAGGCCAGAGAAAAAGAAAATGGAAGCAGGAAGCCTGCATGATGGCGGGTGCAGAGATGCATGACTCCAAAGCCATGACAGGACACCTGTTGCTGTCTGGGTTGGTCAGCTCACATCAGGCCACCCCAGCTTGCAGGCACAGAGTCCCAGCAAACAGAAAGGCAAAGGGGCAGAGAGAGAAAGGGATCTCAAGTCCTAAGTATCTCTCCCATAAAAAGATCACACCTCTCAGGAAGGCAGGATCAGGGTGTGATGTGATTGACAGATTGGAATCTACCCCTACACATGTGCACGTGGACAGGACACCGAATGGTCACAGGGAGTATGCAAATAACTGTGTCCAGGTTTGGCCAAGGTTGCTTGTAAATGTGTATCTCCCTTTGCTGCGAAGACGTCCATGAATGTGTTACAGCACACTGGAGGCAAAATTGCGAAGAGTTCTTAGACATAAGCAAACTCCTCAAAGGGAGGAAGGGCTGGGCCTAGGAGTTCAGGACCATAGTCCTGGGAGACCTCAAGGGCAATTGACACAAGCTAGTTCACAAAGACAATGTTCTGCCTGTGCATTGATGGCTAGTGATTGGGGGCTTAAAAACTCATGAGCAGCCAGCTAAGCTGCAACCTTGGCCTCGCCACATTCAGAGGACTGATGAATGGGGAAAAAAAATCTAATGGACTATTATGGGATCATGAAGACATCAGTCTCTACAACTCTGAAGACCAGAAGAATTAGATACTGCCCAGTGACTGGAAGTGCAATCCTTTCATAAGGAAGGAAGTGGCAATGTCCCCCCTCTCTTTGCCATTTCCACCTGCCTCTTTCCTAGGCCTTGAAGGGACTCCGTGTCTGTGTCCCCTATGGGCCACCTGTTGCTGAGAGCAGTGGTTGTGCTGCCGTGTTTCCAACAGCTTTGGATCCACATGACTCTGTCCCCGGCCGATGCTCTCTGCATCCTGCTTCACCATTCTGCATTATCAGCCTGCAGCTCCTTCAGAGCAAAAAGGGTGGGACCTAGGTTTGAGGGCTGTCCTTTGGAATTTTCGGTGGATTTAACTGGGATGCCTTCTTGGTATAAAATGGTTTCTGCATAGAAGGTTCTTCTGTATACATAGATGAGTGTAACTGGTTTTGTTTCTCTAGAGAACTCAATCTCATACAACATTAAAAAATAAAATTCTAAGGGCTGAGCCCCGGTGGCGTAGTGGTTGTGTGCAGGTCTGCGGCTCACTGGGATGGAGGTTCAATTCCAGCTCACAGGAGCAAAGGCTGGGCCTCCTACTCCCACCACCAGAGGACAGTGATGCCTAAAAATAAATAAACAAATAAAATTCTACTAAAAAGGTATTTTAGGTACCCAAGATAATCATCAAGGTTTTGAATTTCTCTTTTCTTGTTTCTTACCCTGCTCACAAAAAGCGGATTCAGGAGAATAGCATTCAGACTAGAGTCAAACATTTGGGGAAAAAAATGAAGGGGTTTGCAGAGAGAGGTCCTTTGGAATTGAGCACTGCTCTCAGCTAATTCAAGGACCTAATAAAAGGAGGCGCCACATTTTTTATTCATCCAGTGGAGGACTTTCTATCATTGATTGGCTTTCTGGTGGTTATTTGGCTATTTTGTGAACTTCCTGTAGTGCACTTCCTTTTTCTAGCCATGAGCACCTCTGCATCCTAGAATCTATGCTGTGTTTGTCACCAGAATCTGTTTTCTCATGTCCATCATTGTCCATTGGTAAGGAAATGAGTCTTACTTATTTTCCTCTGCCTTTGTGTTAGGAAGACATAGAGGAAATGTTCCTCCACCTATGTTTTTGTTTCGTGGACATCTTTTAGTTTCATCTTCTTCCCTGTGACCTGATTCTGCCTAGTTAACAATGGGAGTAAATCAATGACAATGTCACAGACCAGTTTGCCTAAAAAAATTTAAGAATATTTGTCAATTCTAGGGAAACCAAAAAATTTCACAAGAAAGAAAAATGTTGTCATGCTATAACTGTGGATATCTCTAGCATAGTAATAATCAATATCAAACCAAATTATCATCATGGTTGTAAAAAACAGGGTGAAAGGAGCATCTGAAGAAGATGACCAACAAAAAGAAATAATGGCTTTCCTTCCCTAGTGTGAAGTCAAAAAGCAATACTTTTAGTGGAAGCATCAAGTGTATATAAAAGTAAGAGCATAGACAACAAACTAAGGAAAAATTTGAAAGTTACCATTTCAGGGGAAGGAAAAGTAATCCTTAATTTTCATAACATTTGTAGAAGTATTTGCATCTTTAAACTATGCTATGTGGGAAATGAGAGAAAGAGACAGAAGCAGTGTATGTCTGTAAAGTTCAAAATTATAGTTACACGTTCTCTTTTTAGAAGCCTGGAGCTAGCTTCAGGGACAGAAGGACCTTGTTAGAAGATGCCAATGAAGAGAACATCTTCTCTTGTGCTATTTGGAGGACACAAAGCCTCCGGGGAAGACCCAAAGTTGACAGAGGAAGTAACAGAACTAGAGAGGAATGCTTAAATCCAACTCTTCATTTTGCAGAATGAGCCATTTTCTCAATTTCCCTCCCCAGGAGAGAAAGGTAAGGTATGGAAACATTTTATCTGGTGTCTTTACAATCAGGTAAAGACACTGAAAACTGTGAGGTTCAATGACTTCCTCCTGTATGCACTGCCCTCAGGACAGAGGTGTTCTCTGCCTTCCAACCAGACTCTGCTCCCAACTCTGAAAAGAGGAACCTGCAGTTTGGGTCTAATGCCCAAAGGAAGGTACTGTATGTGAGATACAGTGAAGACTGAGTGAAATCAAGCTGCAACGTGCAATGTCCAATTCTGCTTTATTAGTAAGAACTGACATCTTAATGTCACATCTATGATTCCAGTATCTTAAACTAACATTCCAATTCAGGAGGTTATAAAAGGGCCTTTGTATTAATCCCACCCCTATCCAACAGGTGCTATTGGCTTCCTTGGTACTAAGAGTTTCTTAACAAATAATAACATGGATTCTGAGGTGGTTAGCTAAATGGTGGAGTCATGTGCTGTCAGTGCTCATTTTAGAAGTGAAGAACTTAGTTCCTAGCATCTGAGAATGCCACGGACCTTCTTCAAAAATTGCTTCACCAAGAGCTTTCTCCAGGGAAAACCACACTCCTTACCAGGCTGCCTCTCATGTAAATTCAGAACAGCTCTGAAGGATTGTCACAGTTTCAAAATCATGCTGCTCCACACCCCAGGAACGGATGAAATCTTTATTAAAATAATATCACAAGATAACTTATTCCTCTCTCTACTCCTGCTTCCTCCAAGTTCTATTCAATCCTTCAACAAAAGTTGGTTCCAACAATATTCCATTATACAGTTTCTGGACATTTCATTTCAGGTGTTTCTACTCTAAAACCATGAATAATTTGCTATATAGCAACATCCTCATGGTCTACTGGGGCATCTAAAATCATTCAGTGTTTCCTATGTACCAATTACTCTCTCGGGCATTTTGCATGTGTGTGATGACAACAAAATGATGCAAGAATAATTCTTATCACTAATATGAGAATATTACATATTTTAAGAGATTAAGCAATGTATGATAGTTAACTTCTCACAAGTGGCTTAGTTGATAATACTAATCAATTAATCTTTCTAAGAAGATTGTACTCTTTGAAGCAGAATCTGAAATTACCTCTATCTTCTTTAAGTGAACTAAGATGTGCTACTTAGACTTCTACAACATTTTTTCCCTCAACCATTAACCTGAGATATCTGAATAGTTCTGTGAATTGACTGCAAAATATGACAGAAAGAGTAGACATGATATTTATTTAGATTATTTTTCCAATTTATAAACTATACTCTGCTATTTTTCCGTTGTTTTAACTATCCTTTGTTTTAATTTTTCTTGTTTTTTTTCTTCAAACCTGTTGTTTTTAAAAGATTGCTTTTTACCTTGCAGGAGCATTTAATTTTATGTAATGTGGGTTTTTTAGTCAAAGTCTCCTAACTCCCACCTAATGATCTTTTCCCACACGGGTCAGGTCAGAAGGTGAGTGAATAGATTAATAGTGTCACCTGTGAATAATTGTAAACAGGATTCCATAGAAGGATTTCCTGCTATGTCTAATATACACCATCTGATTCCAATCAAGAGCCAGAGGGAAGGGCGTAATTTATAACCAAGACTTCCCAACAGTGAACTTCTTGGATCCAGACGACAGCAGCAACATCCAAGGATGAGCAGAAGAACCAGAAGCCAGAATATGGAAGGGAATGATGGACTTCCCAATCCACAGAGCAAATAAAATTGAGTGCTGTGGTAGTTACATCATCTGGTGTCAATTTGAGAGGATTATGAGTGGTTGGGACAGTCTAGTCTATCAATTGGATCATAGCCCATGAGGCCTCTGTGTGAGGATGGCCTTCTGAGAATGGGAATTCCTGGATTTATTCTTTGGAGGTGGGAGACAGAAGGTATCTGTTCACTCCCTTGAAGACTCTCTACTGACAAAGTTTACTCCCTGCGAGACATCCCTGAACAGAAGTCACATGGACATAACCGGATGAGTGCTGAGATGCTTATGATGCCACTGGTTCTGAAAATGTTCTACCCACTGGCCTGTGATCTCCCTGCATTCGGTTTCGCTCATGTGTTTCATGAGTCTCAAGAGATCTTTATACCTTACATTGATATCGGACTCATGGGTTGATCTGGATTGGATTGGGATACTTTCTTAATGTACAATTACCCTTTATAGAAAACTCTCTGTTATGCACATGATAGTTTCTATGGATTTGCTCCTCTAGTCTACCTGGACTAACTAGTGTTTTGTGCCGAAGACTGGCTCTTGGAGTGAACCACTTCTCAGCACTTAATTGGGAGAGCTGCACTTGCTGACTCATGGAAGTGGAGCTGAGTGTCTTCTGGTGAGGCTTACTAGAGTAGAGTGCCTCTGGGCATTTATTAGCAGACTTGAAAGGACTCTGTACCATGTCCTGTTTAATATATATTCTTAGCATTAAATAGATATTCTTAAATATATATATATTCTCAGGCAATAGACCTTTTAATTATGAATTTTGTCCTTGAGTTCCATGTAGCCATTGCAATGGATATTAGAAGCTAGAGAAATAAAGTAGAGCATAATAATTAAGAAAACACACATAGCTGTCAGTGGAATGACTAAAATACTTGGCCAACTAGAAGGTTATCAGTTCAAACCCATTAGCCACTAAGAGGGAGAAAGGTATGACATTTTGCTTCCATAAAAATATACAACCTTGAAATCCTATTGGGGGTTCTAGTCTATCCTGTAGAGTTGCTATAAATCCTAATGGACTTACTGGCAATGGGTTTGTTTTAGATTTCAGCTTTGTAGCCAAGGAACCCTGGTGGTG
>PVJH01002555.1:116218-166089 GCA_004026705.1 Nesogale talazaci | reverse complement strand
GGCATGTACACTTTCACCTCCCCTTTTCACTTCTGAGGATATTTTCTTATTACATGTGTCCCACTTGGATAATTCAGACTATTCTCCCTAGCTCAAGGTCAGCTTTTGCCGCTTTTATTCCTCTTTGCATTTTAACAAGTAACTAGTCCTGGATATTAGGATGTGGCTATCTTTGGGGAGGATATTATACTATAAACCATAATATCCTAGAAGGTTCTGCACAGATAAAACAGACTTGGATATGGTGAAAATTCTGTCATTCTATAAATATAGGTAGCTAGATAGAATTGATAATTATTCTTCAAATAATTCTTGAACTCTTGTTATGTGTCAAGGAAGTCTGTAGGACTTTCTAGCCCCATGAAGTGTTACGGTCTCAGGAACTCACGGGGGCAGTTCTACCCTCTTTTTAAGGTTGCTATGAGCCAGAATGGACTCCATGGCAGTGAATGCTTGTTTCTTTGTTGCCTGTTTGTCTGTGGCATTTTTCTTTTGGTATATTAGGTCCTGCTTGAGTTACTCAAGATAGGCTGATAGAAACAGAAAAATCCTATATACTTAGGAATTTTATCTTTCCTTGGTGGCAAGACAGAGAAACCAAGCAACCCCCTACCCTAACCCAATGGGATAGGGTAAAACTAACTTTATAGCAAGTGTTAGACTACTCCTGTGAGTTTCAGAGACCCTCATTGGCTATTTCCAGATTGACAGGTTCGAGGCCACTCCTACATTCTCAATCCTCAAATTGACACAGACCATCATCCCTTATCAATTTGACACTTTCTCATAACTCTGTAAACATATATAATTTTCACACAATGATGAAATCACATCTGTACCTAACAGGATAGGCTAAAATGCATACAGCCCAACATGTGTCATACTCATTTAAACATAACATTCTATAAGTGAATAAAAATACTTATATCTATGCCTAAAAGTTGCAGTTAAATATCATCTACACTGGGCAGTGATGCTCCCCCCCAAAAAGTAAAAATAAAATAATATCGACACCTTAATCCTATGTACCTATTCCCCCACCTATTAGGATTTGTAAGCCAACCACTCCATGCCTTTATTCACCCATTTTGGGTGTCCAATTTCTATGTTGCCTACTTACATCAACCCAGTCCTCTGAGGAAATGATCAAAGTTTTCGAATTGAAAAATCTTCATTCCAATTGGAATCTTGTGAAGTCTGCATCCACAAGCAAAGTCAAATCAGGACAGGTCATCCATAAAATCTGCAGCAATATGCCCCAGTTTACAAGCTCAAAGATCTTCTTTTCATCTGATTGGGTTCTAGTCAACACAATGTGGGATATCTCTATTAGCCTCAGTAGGGTATTGACTGGTTGCCTTGCCATAGACTATAGCACCATAATAAATTCTCCACAAGTCTAGCCCTCTCATGCTACGCCATGAACTTCAGATCAGTCAATCCACTCTCACCTTTTCCTTTAGTTTCTTGTAAACTAGGATCCCGGATGTCAGTGGCCAGACATAACCCATCTCTTTATTGTTGCATTTCTCCCACTTCCACTCAACAAGTAGTCTCAGGTGGACACCTAGCAAGCATTTCACCAAGTCACAGTCTTCTTTAGAATTCAGTCCTGGAGAGGAGTCTTCTTCATGGCTTCAGATTCTTTACATCTTCTGAAAATAACCAATAGTTCAATATTTCAAAAAAAAAAACACAAGAGTTCCTTCTTCAGTCTGGTACTTAGGCATAGCTCTCTCAGAATGCAAATATCTTGAGTACTCCAAAACACTGGGGGGTGGAAGGGTGTTGTTAATCTCTTCCGGAGACTTCTTTCTAGGCATGGCCTAAACTCACCTAAGGATCCAATTGATGACCCAAGGCAACTGGGTTTGCAAGTTCTCTATTTTCATACTTCCCCAAATCATTTCTTTCAACCATTATATCAATAACTATAAACAGAAGGAATCAGTGCAAACAAATTAGAATTAATTGATACTAAACTCAGTTCTTAAAATGGTCAAGTTAAATCCTTATTTAGCTTATTTAAATCCTTTTCTAAACTATTCTATTTATACAAAAATATGGGATGAGCTTTCTGAAGGTATCAAACCAGAGACAGGTTTTCTATTAGCCATTTCTGTTAAGCGGCATAGTTTGAGAAATTCAAACAGCATTTCTATTCCTGATCTCAAAATATACATTAACATTCATTTTTGCCATTTCATATAGAAATAACCAAAAACAGCATCCAAACAAAATAATCCAAACTTTAACTTCCCATATTGTTTTCAGAAAATAATTCCATAAACTTCAAGGACATATCTGACTTCTGGCTAGCCAAAGAAGAAACACTGCCATGAGGTGGAAGTGAAACAAATATTTTTTTCTCCATCTTTATGATTTGCTTCTCCAGTACTCCACTCCCAAGGTACCTTAATGTGTCAGTCGGGGTGACAAGAGAAACAAATTCATAAACATGCATTTGTGTATAAGAAAGAGTTCTATATGCAAGAGCAATTGAACATTAAGAAAACACCCCAACCCAGTCTAGTCCAAGGTCATAAGTCCAATATCAGCCCATATATCTGATACCAATCTATAAGTCCTCTTCAGACTCACAAAACACATGTATTGACAAGAGGACAATCACAAGAGTGTGGGTGCAGAGTCTTGTGTATCCAGTGGTGATAGAAACATCTCAGTGCTGGCAGGGGTCTCCTTCTGGCTTCTCCAATTTCCAGGGCTCTGGGTCTATCAGGAAGCTGCCATGTGTCTTGTCAGTATACTGTCTCCAAGGAACTGAGTGGTGAGTCTCTGACCTCCAAGAGTGAAAATAGGCAAGATTTTCCAGAATTCTCAGAAGAAAACCATGCTCACACAGAGGTCTCAATGACTATCTCCAGAATGACAGGGTAGACTCCATCCCTTCATTCTTAATCCTCAAATCCACACCAGATTAGGTGACTGCCACACTAACTCTTTATGGGAACAGAAAGTCCTCTTTTTCTCCCAAGGAGGCTGGTGTTTTCCAACTGCTCACCTTCTGTTTAGCAGCCCAGCACATAAACAGTATGCCACCAGGGCTGTGTCAAGGCAGGAATTAAAAGAACTACAAATGAAGTGGTACCCTCAAAAAATGGAAAAAGCCTCCACAGGGAAGAGCTTTTCTAGTACTCATTTTTCCTGCCAGGGGAACATTAAGCATCTCACTCTGAATTTGTGGACCCAGTAGTATCACCTGGGAAGGATCTCTTTGGTCACATTGAATTTTTTCATCAAAGTAGTTTCACTGGAACCTCTTTTTATGTGATGGCCTATCTAAGAGAACAACTTGTGCCTGTGAGATGTTGTCTCCTGCTTGGAAAAATGCCACCAAAACAGTTACAATGCTGAAAACAGTTGCAAGGGATAGTGCTTTCTAATTAAAAAAAAAGGTGAAATGTTGATAGATGACACACTTCATCCTGGACATCCATTAACTTCCCAAATGAACAAAAACATCAACTCAGTACATTTGGAGTTCATTTCACCAGATCAGACTATTAATCTAACTTTCTATTTGGAGGTTCAGAAAAGATTCCATAACAGTTTGTGACACAAAAGGCCTGATCTGTGGCAGACACGAGACTGATTTTTCCTCCTGCTCATGCAGCCAACCCAGTGCACCAGTTTTGGGCAAAAAGCAAGCAGGCCTTTCTTGCGGCAGGCACCTTGCTCACCTGCCCTTCCTCAGTGTGACTTCTTTTTGTTTCCATGAATGAAGAGGGACATGAAAGGACAGAGATTTTAGGACATAGAGGGGGAAGGGAAAATGAGGAATTTGAAAAAATATTTCCAAGAGTGAAATTGCAGATTTGACAAATGCGTTAAGTGTAATGCAGAGTGCTTTGAAGGTGATAAGGTTGTTTTGCAAAAATAAATAAATAAAATCTCTAGCTTTGAAAAAAAAGTCATTTTTGAGGAGGTACCACCTCATATATAGCATACAAGGAAGCTTCAAAATATGTTTAATTCCTCTTTCCCACAAACTCTGAAATACTTAGCATATTATAATAACTCCAAGATTATGAGCAGTATTCCATTTTGGTTACACATTTAGGTAGCAAAGCCATACAATTCTTCAATGGGATTGTAGTATTTGTAGATTCAGTCACATGATTCTAAAGAGAAAAAGCATTATGGGGAAAGTGCCTGAACAGAGAGGATACTTAATTTCAACAAAGAACAAAGTGGACATGGTGTCTAAACTAGTAAGTAATAGAAACCCAAATACTAGAAATCCAGTAATGGAACCCCATAAACCAAGAGGGATACAGTAGCATGCAATTCAGAATGATAGCATGGTACAGTTCATGTACGGAGGGACCTGTGTAGATTTCTGTTAGGATCTTGGACCTTAAGAAGTGAGATAAGGATGAACATTCTTAAGCAGAGGAATGACATGATCTGAATTAAATTTTAATATGAGATTTATACTTCCAGCCAAGGTGAAGTCACAGGGACACAGTGTATTCTTCTAACAAAAGCATGAAAAGCAACTATAAAAGGTGAACATACTCATGTGTCCGACAGCTGCTTCAGAGAAAGCTTCAAATAAAGCGAAACTCGGAGTGTCACAGTTTACAATCTGTTGGAAGACTGTTGCCAGGATTGAGCACAGGGAGAACTATCAAGGTGAGGGCTAGTTGTCTCCTTGAGTCTAGAAAATGCAGCAGAGATTCAGAGGGTGGAGGTAGTGGGAGCACACAGAATGCAAGGCTGGAGAGGTGGGAGCTGCACAGATAAACTTCAGAGATCTACAGTGTGTTTCCCTCACTGATTTAGATGATAATACTGATGAGTTTATTATTGTGGGGAAAATACTCAAGGCCAAGTAAAGCAATGGGCTTATAATAAGAATTAGGCCATATAAGTTTGTAATTTGACACCTTTACATTTGATTAATGATTAAACAAATTATTTCATCTTAGCATGATTTCTTGCGGGGTCTTTTTCTTCTACTTCTTCATGTTTCCTTCAAGACTTAGTACCTTGAGACATAATCTCTTTGTATTCAATATATTAATGCAGGATACATTTTTGTTTTTGTTTTTGATTTTTGGGCATCACTGCCCTCTGATGGTGGGAGTAGGAGGCCCAGCCTTTGCTCCTGTGGAGCCGCTGCTGGAATTGAACCTCCATCCCAGTGGGCCGCAGTCCCACGCACAACCACTATGCTATCGGGGCGCAGTGCAGGATACATCTTTTTGACAATCAAAAAGAATGTTCAGTATGGAAAGATTTTTATAATTGCCATTTCTTAGTAATTTTATTTGTACTTCTGAGTATATTGTTACTGAATGAATTTTTTTTCCTGAAAATTAGGACATGTATTAAATTTGAATGTCAAAATCCAAGTAAGTGACTGACCTGGTATTGTAACTCAGACATCTTGAGCTTAAATCAAAGCTTTTCCCTCAAATATGAGAAAGGTGTTGATAGTTTAATGTAGTATCTTTTTCAATAATGTATTTTCAGTTATTCAGGAGATTATAACCAAATTTCTAGAAATTATAGAAAATTTAGACAGCCTTTAAATTTAGTGGCCTTTAAATTGTTTTTCGGGGTTATTAAAAATAAGTGCCATTCAAATATCAGATTTATTCAACCAAAATTGATGCAGTTTATGTTGCTTCCCTACAAATGGCAACTCAGAACCCGTGATCTTGAATTTCATTGTGGTGATAGCTTAAAGAAGATCGTATTGATAATTTCAAAGATGATATTATAGATTATGAGATGTAGTCTATAATTCCCAAACATGGTCCATGAGGCCCAGTCGGGAGGCTTCTACTAATAATCTGAAGAGCAATGCTTTTTGGACACCTGTGGTGGTTATGTGTTTATGTTAAGTTCATGATTGAGATATAAGGGTGGAGTCTAGCCTGTTAATCTGGAGCTAGCCATTGAATAGCCAATAAGGTCTCCATGTGGGCATGGCTTTCTCCTGAGACTTCAGGGAAATCTCACGATATCTCCCTCATGGAGATGAGAGGCCATATCCCCAGGTGTGGGGAGTTAGTCTCAGAGATGATGAATTACGGACAAGCATGATGGCAGCATCCAAGGTGCTGGAGGAGCAAGAGGAGAAACGACACATCCTTTCCCTGATGGACTCAGACCTCTGAAGCTGCACAAACTACATGGAGACCCCTGCCAGCACTGAGTTTCTTCTATCTACCACCACTGGATGCTGTTGATGGACCCTGAGCTCTGGAAGCGAGGAGCCATGAGGAGACCCCTGCCAGCCCCAGGATCTTGCACCCACTGACCTGTGACTTCATGAGTCAGAAGGAAACTTTATAGACTTGTATAAGCATATGGGCTAATATCGGACTTATGACTTTTAACTGGACTGGGTTGAGATGCTTTCTCAAAGTTCCATTCCTTTTGTATATAAACTTTATCCTTATATTCATATGCATGCCTATGAATTTGTTTCTCTAGTCTACCGTGACTGACACAACCCCGGAAAATAATCCATAGTCAATCTTTTCAAAGTCCTTATAACATGAAAAGAAAATGAAACAAGATCCAGTTAAGATAGGAAACAGTGGGTACAGGGCTCTGGAGAGGAAAGAAGGAGGGAACAAAGAGACCCAGAACTATACCTTGGGGAAGAGTCCTTTGACCTTGCTATCTCTTTAATGATGAATAATTGGAAAATCACCTGATACATAAGTGTGTGTGCATGTATGCATGGGTTTAACTGTGAAATATTATCTTCATAATGTTCAAAGTTAAAAAAATTCTGTGGAATTATAAAATATAGAGGCATAACTAAAATGAGAATTCCCAACTGATTATCAAATTTAAGATTCTAATCAGAATCTAAATCAGATCCCTAAATTAGGGGGGATTTAGAACTGCTCATTTCTCTCTGGCTAAGTAGGAAACGGTCCTGCAGCAGCTTCCCTTTCTTCAATTATGAAAGGAGGAGAGTTCACAGTACTTCACGATGGTGACGACTGTACATTATGGTAATATATGCCACTCACATAAGAATCCATTATTTTTCTTATATTTACTATAATTTGGTATCTTAGAATTGAAAATATAGATCATATTAATTACTGGGTTAACTAGCCACCTGGACTTGCTTTTATCTCTGCACATCGAAATTTCCCTGCCATGCAACCCAATCTGCACATCCACTTTTCATTGGAGTTTAAGATATTTCTTTAACAGCTTTTGTAAGTTCACGAATCTTTCATTTTCTTGTTCAAGAATGCAACTTAACCAAAGGTAAAACAATTATGCCATGTCAGCATGAAATGAATAAGTGTTCCTGAAAGTCTAGCATTCTCCAAGTGACCATGGCTATTTTGAATTTCCTGTCTTGATGAATCTGAGAAACTAGAGTAATCTGACATTACATTATCTTCTTTTCTCTTGTGGGTCAGCAGTACAATTATGATAATGAAATCGCTGGATTTTCTCATTATGGAGATTGGTTGAATTAGTGAAGTACTATATAAACCTTTTAGAAATTTTGCAAAGGTGTATATGTGGCAAATCTGTATTTATGTCAGGGTCACTGCATTTATTAAAGGAATTTTTGCTTTTATAAGAATTTTATAAGAGTGTTAAAGTAGCTTTTAGTATATTGACAATAGCATTATTCTGGCTGTTTCAAGAGACTCATTTCTAGGAGATTTATGTACCCTTTCCTCACCCTGATATGAAAAAATGCAAGGCATTTGCATGCTGAAATTTTGAAAGGTGTTGAACTAGTTGAAGATGAATTGATGTAGTCAGCAAACTGAGCTTCCTGGTGATTCTTGGAATGGGTTTGGAATAAAATAGGCTACCAAATTACAAGTAATCAAGAGAAAATAGGGTTGACTTTTCTTCCCGCTTAGCCAAACACAGCAACAAACGTTTCAAAACTGGAAAATAACTTTTCTTAGGTGAAATCTGGATTGAATTCATACTAGTTGCTCACAGAATGATCAAGGGGTTTAGGTAGCTGAAGAAGTAGGAGGTTACAAATGTTTGATATGACTGTTCATTGTTAGGAAACTGAGTCTCACAGAGGAAATTCTACTTGAGAAATAATATTGAAGTTTCATTAATTTTTTACTTAGAAATATGCAAATTTCTGGTGAGACTAGTTTCCTAGTTGGTAGAGCATATGACAGAGTATGATGTAGGAATGGTACCTATTTCTATAATTGGGCTCCCCCGCTTATTTCTAACATTTGATGTTATGATCATTGGAAATGCATTGATAGGTATACTCTTTTTTTATATAACCAATGCTGTGAAATTCTTGCAGAAATGCAAATTCTGCTTCTATAGTTCTGGGCTGGGGCTTGAGATTCTGTAGCTATTCAAACTTCCAGGTGGTGTTCATCCTCTTGATACCTGGACAACACATTGAGATATGTGAGCTTTAATGTAACATTTTTCTAGCTCTCTTGCCATTAATTCCACCCCCCTCACACCTTGTGTAGGTTAAATTCATGATTCCTGCTACAAAATCTACCTGGACTACTGCTTTTTTTGGCTACAATAGTCATCTGACTCCTCCCTTTTTTTGGTTGACTTATGGGACTTCATGATGTTTCCATTCTGTTACTCTCTCGTGCTAGAATTCCTATTACGTACCCAGTTGTCATCAGCAAAATAAGAACGACAACCTATTAACTGATATTAGGTAAGGACATTGAAATTTTCATATGAGCAGCATGTCATGGTTTCAAAGTCATACTGAGCTGTTTTCCATGTAGTTTTCCATGTTAGCATCATGAACATCAGCACGTTAGTGTGGGCCCTCAGCAAGCTCATGAACAAAACTAGATGCTGCTGTCAGGTGACCGTACATTCATTCAGATGCAGCCACCACTTGGTACAAGAGAATGAAACACGGATTAACCTTTGACACTCTCACAATTGTTCTGTTTGAGTCTAATAACCTAGAAACTCTTAAGGCTATGAAAAAATTGATTTTAAAAATGTATGGAAAGAATACATGGTTTTTAATAAAGAATATAATAATAATGAAATAATTGAATATCTTTCTTCCAGTGCTTATTAGAATACCTTAGACAATAATAAGATGACTGAGAAGGATGAAGGGGAGGGTAGAATGCTATGAAATACTTCATGAAGGCATCTGTCTAAGCCCTTCTTAATCCTAATTTGACAACTGCTGTTACTTAGTAAAGTTGATGGTTTTTTTCCCTATGAAGAAAAGGGAAATATTGCCATGATTTTCTGCATTTCATGTACATTAAAGATTACATACATATTATATTACACCACATACAGCTCACACAGCTGCCACCTGCTGCTCCTAGGTGCCTCCAGCAAAATGAAGTACTGAGGAGCCCTGCACCACCCTCAATTGTTCTTATGTTGAGCCCTTTGTTGAAGCCATTGTGTTAATCCATTGTGTTGACAGTCTTGTTTTTTGCTGCTCCTCCACTTTATCAAAGATGAAGGTCTTTTTCAGGGATGGGTCTCTCCTGATAACATGCTCAAAGTACATGAAAAAAGTACCAAGAACATGAAACAAAGTTTGATAGAAGTATAATAAGAAAATATAATGCGATATGTATCCATTTGCGACCAATTTCTAAATTCCTCTTGTCTATAAAGAGCCTAGTTGCATAGTAGTGGATTTTATTTTTTTAAGCTTTTATTGTGGGCTCTTATATCTCTTCTCACAGTCCATGCATATATCCATGGTGTCATTTATATGTTGCCATCATCTTTTTCAGAACATTTTCTTTCTACTTGAACTGCTGGTATCAGCTCCTCATTTTTCCCCTCCAGATTGCACTTCATTGCTAACTTCAAAGTCAGCAGTTCAAATCCACAGGGTGCTTCACATGATGTTTCTTCTCCCTCAAAGATTTATAGCCTGTCAAAATGACAGGTAACGGCCCACTCTGTCTTGTGTGATCACTATTAGTTACAATTCACTCTAGGGCAGTGAGTTTTATTGTCTATATTATTTTAATTTGAAAGAAAAAGGAAGCAGAATCACAGTAATTAAAGGGTTCTTAAATCTAATTGCTTTTTAAAAAATCACTTTTTGGGGGGCTCAGCCAACTCTTATAATCAATACATATATGAATTGCATGCTGTCTACATTTGCACATTTGTTGCCATCATAATTCTTGGAATATCCTTCTTCCACTTAAACCCCTGATATCAACTAACCATATTTCCACTCCCTTCCTCCTCCCCCATGAACCCTTAATAATTTACAAATTATCATTATTTTGTCATATTATACACTGTCCAATGTATTCCTTCACACTGTATCCCTTCCCTGTTGTTTGTACCCCAGTGAGGAGGTTGTTTGTAGATCCCTGCAATTAGCTCCCCCTTTCTACTCCCCCTTTCCTTCACCCTCCTAGTATCACCACTCTCACCACTGGTTCTGAAGGGGTCATCTGTCCTGAATTCCCCATGTTTCTGGCTCCAATCTGCACCAATATATACATCCCCCAGTGTGTTAGTATGGGTAGGTTAGAGGAACAAATTTCATAGACACGCATATAGGCATAAGGAAAAGGTTTATATACAAGAGGGATAGGACATTGAACCCAGTCCAGTTCAAAGTCATAATTCTGATATTAACCCATATGCCCCAAATCAGTCTATAAAGTCTCCTTCCGATTCATGAAGCCACAGAATCCTGGTGCTGGCAGGGGTCTCCACATGGCTCCTCGCTTCCAGGGCTCAGGGTCCATCAACAGCAGAAGCAACTCATCGCTGGCAGAGATCTCCATGTGGCCGCCCCAGCTTCAGAGGTCTGGTGCCATCAGGGAAAAACCATGTGGTCTCTCCGCCAGCTATTCCAGCTTCTCGGATGCTGCCATCTTGCCTTGTCCGTGATTCATCGTCTCTGAGAACTAACTCCCAACAGCTGGGGAAGATAGCTTCTCATCTTCATGAGAGAAATATCACGAGATTTCCCAGAAGTCTCAGGAGAAAGTCATGCCCACATAAAGGCCTCATTGGCTACTCAATGTCTATCTCCAGATTAATAGGCTACACTCCTCCCCTACATTTCAATCATAAAATTAACATAAACACATGACTGCCACACCTAGTCTAGCTGGATTTGTAAGGTAGAATTGGGATCATGATAGTGGGTGGGAAGAAGCATTTAACAATTAGAGAAAAGTTATGTTATTTCATTGTTGCTACACGGTACGTTGACTGGTTCGTCTCCTTCCCTCAACTCCTTTGTAAGGAGATGTCACTTCACCTATTGATGAGCTTTGTGTCCCTAATCTGTACTCCTCCTCATTTATAATGATATAATAGTTCTGATATCTGATACCTGATCCCTTCAACTCCTCATGGTCACACAGGCTGTTGTGCTTGTTCTGTGTGGGCTTTGTTGCTTCTGAACTAGATGGCTGCTTATTTACTTGCAAGCCCTTAGGATCCCAGATGCTATATCTTTTGATAGCCAGGCACCATCAGCTTACTTCACCACATTTGCTTATGCACACATTTGTCATCAGTGATCATATCAGGAAGGTGGGCACACAATGTTATGATTTTTAGTTCTTTGAAGCCTGATATTTGATTCCTTTGATACCTCATGGTCACACAAGCTGTTGTGCTTCTTCTATGTGGGCTTTGTTGCTTCTGAGTTAAGATGGCCACTTGTTTACTTTCAAGACGTTACAGTCCCAGATGCTACATCTTTTGGTAACCGGGCACCATCAGTTTTCTTCACCACTTTTGCTTATGCACACAGCTGTCTTCAGTGATCCTGTTGGGAAGGTGAGCATCATGGAATGCCAATTTAATAGAACAAAGTGTTCTTGCATTAAGGAAGTTCTTGAGTGAAGGCCCAATGCCCATCTGCTGTCTTAATACTTCTACTTGCTTTTATAAAATAAAATATTCTGGGCTGAGGTCTGGTGGTATAGTGGTTGTGTGTGGGACTGCGGCCCACAGGGTTGGCAGTTCAAATCCAGCAGCAGCTCTCCAGGAACAAGGTTGGGCTTCCTATTCCCACCAGGGCAGTGATCCCCCCCCCACAAAAATACATTAATTATTCTATCATTATATTAGAAATATACCAAACTCCTATATTAGAAGAATGAAATAACTGTCATCTGCCTGTCATGATATATATGACCCCTTGAGAAATGACCACAACCCCCCAGGTTTGATATCAGTTGTTTAAGTAATGCGGACATAAAATAGCTTGTGTGTTTGAAAATATTCATATCTAAAGGGATAAAAGATAGTGCCTAAAAAAATTATCTTCGGTGATCTGGCATTACAAATTTGACACAGAGAAAGTGTTGTGCATAAGTGGTCGTAAATACTTTGAAGATTTGAGAGGGAAAAAAGGAAGGTAATTAGAAAACACAGAGTTAGTGGCTGAGCCCCGGTGGCGTAAGTGGTTGAGTTCAGGACTACAGTCTGCGGGCTTGGTGGTTGCACTCCAGCGGCTGCTCAAAGAAGCTGCTCTGGGTAGCTCCCACATCCACCAGAGGCAGTGATGTCCCCCCACCCCCCAAAAAAGAAAACACAGAGTTAACCAAGAGAAGCAAGTAATGCTTCAAAGTAGTATAAAAATATAAATGAATTATATTCTGGTTAAAAATTTCACTAAAGAAAAAAGAAGACAAAATCTGGTCTAAGTTGGTGATTATTTTGCATTGACACATATTTTTTTCTCTTTTTTTACCCAGCCCCTTTTTATCAATTTTTAAGGACATATGAAATTCAAAAATACTTTTAAGTAGGAGGACAGAAAGTAACTTCAACACCATTCTTTATAGTGTCAAAAAAGTGAAGTAGATAAGAAGCAAAAAAGAAAACAATTCCACAGTGACCTGATTAAAAACAAATGGTCAGTGAGAGCAATAACTTTGACCTATTTATTGTAAATAGGAGAAAATAAGCTCAGTAGAGAGAAGAGAAAACCATATTAGTGAAAATATTTCCTAATTATTTTAAAAGTAGACATTAACTGAAAATTGCTAGACAGTGAACTTTCCTATGATGTTATTTTTTGTAAAATACCAAGAGTCTGACAGAGAAAAAAAAACCAAAAATATGTTTTCTACAGTTTTTCTTTCCCCTAGATATCGGATAAATTATTTCATGAGTAAGTCATCTTGTTAAAAATGGCCACAACAGAGGTTGAACTCCGGTGGCATAGTGGTTGAGTGTGGGACTGCTGCCCATTGGTTTGGTGGTTCAAATCCAGCAGCAGCTTTCCAGGAGCAAGGCTGGGCCTCCCACTTCCACCAGAGGGCAGTGATGCCCTCCCCCAAAAAATTGTCACAGCAAATCAGCACACATAAGCAGTATGAGATATCATCAAGGATGGAGCTGTGAGATTTCAGGCATAGTACTTTGTTCCCATTGTATAGAATAGACTCCGTGGTAGTCTAAATGGTAATAGGTTTATTTTACCCAGGGAAGAAAATAGATTCAGAAAGGCAAATTGATTAATTGAGCAATTTAGACTTTCTCTGTCATAAGAATACATAATTCAACATGTGAACTGAAATAGGGTCTAGTGGAAAACACAAAGAAAAAAATGTGTGTATGTGTGTGTGTGTTTGTGTGTGAAGAGAGAGCGAGAGAGAAAGAGAGAGAGAGAGAGAGAGAGAGAGAGAGAGAGAGAAACTTAACTTCAGGAGACTCATAATACCCAGGAGTGAGAAATCTAAATCTCAGTAATTCTCCAGGATGGGATTAAGAACTTTAAGATGATGTTTGAAATATAGATCACAACTTCAAAGATAAATAAGAGATGGAATTCTAATATCTGGAGATGTGGGATTGGTGTAGAGAACTCCGAGTTCAATAAAACAGAGGTAATTAAGTTGGAAAAGAGGGTAATTGTTTGGAGATAATTTTCCAAAATTCTTCAAATTTCTTCAAGCCTACATATTAACAGCCATTTGCTCAGATCTATTTGCACAGCACTATAGTAAAGAGTGAGACCTTCCCTCTCCGCAGAGGTAATCCAGGATGTTGCACATGAACAACTTCTCACCACCCTTCCAGAAGATGATTGATCCACTGTTTCTTCAGAAGGGAGGGGGATGAGCAGATGTGGTTTAACTCTCTTTTATAAAATGGGGAGTCCTGTAAGCTCACCTGTGACATATATTTGCTGTGTGTAAATGCTTTTACCAATTTTGAGAGTCATTAGATTTTGTGGGGGTGGTGAAGTGAACTGGCATAGGCAAGAAACTAATGCTTTCTCCTATACCATAGCTCATAAATTATATTGATTTTGAGGGGCCTGTGGTCTCCTAAGCAACATGCTAGGCAGGTAAGTGGGTATGTAGGCTGCCGGGGGTGCAGTTCACACATGCACAGCTTTACTTGGACGAGACCTTTTTAAACGCATCTCTGTAACCAGTAGACGGATGACTGCGGACAAAGGCTCTCAGTAATAAGCAAGCTCCCGACAGTTCTTAGGACTCTTTTAGAAGTAAAAATAAGGGATATTTGTGTGTCAAGAAAAAAGTATTATGATGCCCTGGCTAAAATAATATTTAAAAATAACACTCAGGATATTTAAAATGTATTAACTGGGAGTTAATACATATTTCATTCCATAGTTCAGTCACATCAAGAATTTTTAACAATTGCTACCACAATTAGTTTCCAAGCATTCTTTTTCTTCCTGAATGTGCTCCCCATGTCCACCCTACCACCAGTATATATCTGCCACCCCACCAAAATCCTCAGCCACATATTTCCCTTATCATTCATCAATCCTGAGTTCCAGACCCACGCCCCTTCCCCAAGCAGAAAAGCATGTAACACAACTTCAAAAGCGTGATCCCCAGTAACATAACACCTCCGAGATAAACCTTCATATGAACAAACAGAAACAAAGGAAAATAAAAATGCAGACAATGTTGTAAACAAAATCAAGTCCAGTTTGCCTCAGAGGAGTGATCAACTGACTAAGTTTCAATTCAGGCTTATCCCTTTGATCTTCTATACTCTTCTCTCCAAGGTACCATGTAGGATAGGAACCACATTCCCCCTAACCCTTTATTATAGATTAAGGAGTATCACCAGAGATGTATTTCCTATTTAGTTCCCACAAATGCATCTTTTCAGAGCATTGAAAATAAGATTGCAATGTCCAGGAGAATGCCCTGTCTTTAACATTACTAAGGCAGACAACTTCCAAAATCATTGAAGCAACAAGTTCATAGGAATGCTGCATCACATGAAATAATACTCTTTTCCTCATGTATTGCAAAGAAGGTTGAGAAGGCTAGAGGGTTGAAGCTCTGTCAATGTCGGTCAACAAATGGGGAAACTGTGATTGAAGTCCAGTAACTGACGGATAAAGACCAGAATTCCAATTGGTGTAGGAGCTCCTGAAGTTGAGATCGTACAAGGATCATCATTTTCTGTGTAAACAAACATCGTAGCATGATCAGGCCCAGTGTCAACAATACTGTATGAAGATCTGTTAAATTAAAGAGCTGAAAGAATTCCGAAATAAACTTAATTCTAAAGGAAGGTAAAGGATCTCACTCCATGTTTTCTCATGTCAGTTTCATGATTGGGAGTGTGGGAGTGGAGTCTAGCCTGTCAATCTGGAGATAGTCAATGCAACCTCTGTGTGGGCATGGCTTTCTCCTGAGAATTCTGGGATATCTGGCCAAATTTCCCAGTGGAGGTGAGACTCAGTTCCTTGGAGGCGCTCTACTGACAAGACACATGGCAGAATGCTGATAGACCCTGAGCCCTGGAAACTGCAGGAGCTATGGGGAGACCCCTGCCAGCTCTGGGATGCTTCTACCACCACTGGATACACAAGACTCTGAACCCACTGGCCTGTGTTTGCCTTGGTGTCATTGCTTGTGCCCCATGAGTCTGAAGAAGACTTTAAAGACTGGTATCAGACATAGGGGCTAATATCAGACGTGTGGACTTGGACTGAACTGGGTAGGGATGCTTTCTAAATGTTTCATTCCTCTTTTATGTAAGCATTATATAATTATGCATGCTTATGAATTTGTTTCTTTCGTGTACCTGGACTAACATGCTCCATTTAAAAGAGTACCAGCAAAAAGGTAACGTTCATATTACGTCTATGTTTGAGTGACCGATACTCACTGCTCCTGTGAGTTCCTGAGAGTGTACATGGGTACGGGAGGAGGAAGGCTCTCTTTCCCCTGGACAGCTGTCTTTAGCTGCACAGTGTCACCACTAGGCTGTCCCTAAGTGACCTATGAACCTCCCAAACCTTGCTACCGTGGAGTCAACCATGCTGACTAATGGAGGCTTCTGTGCGTTTCCAACCCTGTAATCATTTAGGGAAGTAGAAAACACAGTCTTCTCCGACAGACCTGCTGTTTCTTTTCAACTGCAAATCGTGCCAGGGCAGCTCCATGCGGAAGTGACTTCTCAGACAACATAAATGCTCATGGGAAATGATTAATATGATCAGATCCTTCCCAAGGAGCAAATTCAATTTAGGACATTGCTGCTTAAACAACTGAGCAGGTATTTGAGACCTTTTAGAAACATTTCCCCTGGAGCCGACAAAAGAATAAGCTATTAATATGGTTTTATTATGTATTAATACACCAGTTCAAAGTTTAAGATTTTACCATGTAACATCAGTATGTGAATGTTGATGTTGAATACGTTGAATTCTTGTAAGCCTAAGTATAGAATTAAGCTGAATTGTCTGTATATTAAATTTAACTTATTTCTCTAAACTTGTGACCAGGAGTGCCGCTTTTGGCCGGGCAGTCCCGATTCTAAACAATTTTTCCTGCATCCTGTGGTGTTTTTAAAAAGTCCCGCTTTTTTTTAAAGAATGCATGACAAGCAAGGGAATGGGAGGAGAACGGGAGGGAATATACCCCTTCTACCCGCCCCCTAGTCAATGGTGTCCTGCTTTACCAATGTTAAAATCTGGTCATTTTATTAGGTTCATATTTTCCACATTTAAAAAAATTGATTTTGGAGCATTTTGAAATTTTAAGATGTTGATAGTGTTTGGTGGACCTTTATGGATTCCTTGTGGATCCTTTTCTAAGGAATCCTGGTAGTACAGAGAGTAAAGCACAGGGCGGCTAAGTTGAAGTTGGCAGCTGACATCCATTCAGCCACTCCACAGGAAAAGCCTGTAGCAAGCTGCTTCCATCCAGATTACTCGCAGACTTGAACTCCGCGCCAACTCCTCGTGACACTGAAGAGGGTTTAGGGCGGTGCACATCTTTATGTGAGCACACCGTCTCCTTTTCCTTCTGGAAGGAGGTTGATGGACTTGTATCAGTAGACATTCCGTTAATAATTTCATGCCTATCCCAGAGGACCGTCAGGGTGTCTTTGCATAAAGATTAGACCCGCAGAAACACTACAGAAAAGTTCTACTTTATCTTCTCGGGTGTCTGAATCAGAATTGTCTAGTAATGGCTTGATAACCAAATCCATCACCCTATGCAGTGATAGTGATCTTTTGCTTTGCAACTTTAATCTTCCACATTCTCTGTGATGTGTGCAGCCAGCCACTGACCTCCACACCTACATACTTTTAAAAATCTTAATTCAATCCTAACTTCTCCATTAAATCTTTTTTTAAAGAATCCACCATGCTTTGTTTCTTTTTCCAACATAAGCAAATATGTTATGATTTGCTTCTTGAATTACAAAGTTCTGACCAAACTAAGCTCACTTCCTATTCTATTTCATTTAGAAGGAAAAGTCTTTAAATAAGACAAAGACCTACTAAAGATAATTGGTGGGAAAAAATATCAGAGAGAAATCCACAAAGCAAGTATGAATCTTGACTAACTAGTGGAGTCCTTGACGATTTTCAATGACCTATTTTCTAAAAGACAAATGTTATATAACTGTCTTATTTAGGAAATCATGTAACTACTTAATGCATTGTAATAGATTATCTTTATTTTATAAAAATATTTTATAAAAATAAACTAAAGTTTGAACTTTGAAGGAACATTTATCAGGGATACGGTTGCAATACTATGAACTTTTATTCCCCTAAATGTCTGTGACATTTGGAATATTTCCAAATACCATCAGTGTAACAGTAGAGTTTATTTGGTATGTTTTTATGTTGTGCAGTTTGCCAACAAAACCTACTTCATGAAATTTTGGCGTTACCTGTAACTTTAACAATGGTAATGTCAATTAGATAAACAATAAGTGACTCCAGTAGTCAAACTATACATTTTATGGTATAGTGTTTTTTACCCATATTCTACTGAGCTGTGTTGTTACAAATACTCTAATTTTAAGATTATTTTTATAATTAAGGTTACTAATTTGTGTATGGAATTGAAACCTGTCTTTGCAATGGACAATTTATTCACTGTAAGAGAGAATGAACAACATCCTTACCATAAAACTTTGCTTTGTTACTGCATCTATGAAATATCTCAATGAAAGGGGTTTCCCTGTGGCACTTTACATTTGCACTTGCATTTGTAATATAAAGAATACTTACTAATTTCTTTCTATACAGGGAAAATTGCTTGACCTAAAGTTTCTTTATAATTTAGACTTTTAATTGATAGAATGGAAGGTGTATTCAAAATTAGCCTTCACAGCGTTGCTGTTAATTAACAATTTAGTTGAATTTATGAGGAAGATTGGGGAATAGCAAATGCCTAGAGCCATTATGAAGATTAAAAGAGAAATACAGCTGAGCCCTGGTGGCGTAGTGTTTTAAGTGCGGAACTGCAGCCCACAGGGTGGATTGTTCAAATCCAGCAGCAGCTCTCCAGGAGCAAGACTGGGCTACCTACCCCCACCAGGGCAGTGATGCCACACACACACACACACACAAAACAAAAAAGAAATACAAATAATACTTTATATGAAGCCCATTTCCTGCCCGTATGGTCTTCAGCTGAATCAATTGTATTATGACTTTCAGATTCCTGGTGGTACTGGTGTTGAAAAATCATATTTCAAGGGGAAAGAGAGCAAGGGGACAAATGTTTCCTTATTTGGGAAGTTGCTATCTGTCAAAAAAAAAAGAAGGAGCCCTTTCTTAGAAGTATGTATTACAGAGAAGAACAATAAACCTACAGGCTGGGGAGTGGGAAGAAGAAAAAAGAAAAAGAGAAGGTCTAGCCTCCATACTGGCACACCAATCCCAAATAACAAAAATATTCATTAAAATAAAAAACTAAAGAAAGAAGAAAGAAGCAGATGCAAAAATGACAATAGTGAAAAGTGTTTTCAGAAAACAATAAGAAGAAAAGAAATTTGACTGGGTAGGTTGAGGTTACTTTAGGAATGGTTATTTATTTATTATTTTAATATCAGCATGTAAAGGCAGGAACATTTATTTGGCAGACACCAATTCTTCACCTGTCATTTAACAAATTGTCAAATTTCTGGAATCAGATGTCATGGGAGACAAATGGAAAGAATATAGGTTTACTTCATGACAACATATAAGCATTACACTTGCCTGTCTGCCACGACTCTTAGTTTATTTGCTTCTTGTAGAATTTACTGCACTTGTAATTGTACAGTGGATATATAGATCTGGACTTACAAATTAGAATAACGTGATGCAAGAGTACAGAATCCTGACCAGTAAGTGAGCACAGCAAACATGAGAGTGATGGACTAGAGAAACTCTGAGCATCAATATCAGCATTTAAGACACTATGCAAAATTATACCTGTGTTTTTTCAGAAGCCAATGCTATATTTTCCCCAATAAAAACTGATACAGCTAAGGGTCACTGAAATAATCAGAGTAGCTAGATGAGGACTGACACCAGAAGTCATCAACTACATATGCTGAGATCCATGACATCAGGGATGACCTTGTGATTATCAGGTGCTGGGGTCGTCTGGGTAGACTAGGGAAGTAAATCCACAGAAACTCATATGCATAAGGGAGAGTTTTAAATAAAGGATAGGTGTATATTAAGAAGGCACCACAACCCAGAGCTGTCCAAGCCCATAGGTCCTACATTAGCCCATATGTTCACAGCAATCTACAAAGTCCTCCTCAGTCTAATAAAGCACATGCAATAATGCTGACTTCAGGAGGAAGCCACTCAGTGAGTATGTAAGCATCTCAGCAATAACAGGGTTCGCCATACAGCTGCTCTAGCACTCAGGGCTGCATCTGGGTAGGGCCATGTGGCTTCTCCTCAGAGATGTCTCCCAGTAAGTGAACCTTGCAAGCTGAAGCAGGGAACTGGCTAAGGTAGCAACACCCTGGTCCAACCATCAAAAAGCAAGAGATCTGAGAACGACAAAGGCAAGGCTCACCCTACTACTTATCTCTCTGCCCTCCAAGGACTCACACATGTGTTTATTGGCCAGGTTCGCACAATTAGCCTTCACTCTCTCTCAGGTGCCATCAAGTCAACTGAGACTCAATTTCTCTATGCACGACTAAAGGAAGCAATCTTTAACCCTGTGCCATGCTCTCTATTGGTGTTACACTTCAACCTGCTTCTGCAGCCACTGTGCCAATCCATCTGCTTGAGAGGCTTCTTCAGCTTTTTTGACCTTCTATTTCACCAAGCATGAGTTTCTTCTCCAGAGACTGGTCTCATTTGCTAAAGCTTCCAAAGTGTTTGAAGCAAAATCTCACCATTACGCTTTCTAAGAAATTGTATCTTCTCAAAGAGATATGTGTTTGTTCTAAAAGTCCACCGTATTGGGCATATCATATGCACAAGAGGTGATTAAACCTGTCAAGATTGTTTGAAGTACACATTAGCCCTCTAAAATGACATCTTTGTTCTTTAACACATGATTATGCTGTATACTGACAAGTTGCCAGTGTAATATGTAGTTTGATTTCTTAACTGCTGCTTTTGTGAATTTTGTACCTGACTCAAAATGAAATGAGATACTTGACACCTTCATATTTTTCTCTCCATCTATCATAATGTTTTCTATTGTTCCAGTCGTGAGCATTGGGTTTTCTTGACATCGACTTATAGTCCATAGAGAAAACAATGTTTGTTGATCGTCATAAGTATTTCAAGTCCTCCAGACTTTCAGCAAGGGAGTTTGTGTCATCTGCATATTACTGGTTAATGAGACTCCTCCCATCTTGATACATCATGACAAACTAATTTTCTGAACCTTGAGATAACCTATTGTGTTCAAATGTCTACCTCTTGGTTGGAGTACAGGTTTCACATGTGCACCATTTACTATTCTAAAATCTCCATTCATTGCAATGTTGCCCATAGTTTATCATGATTCTCAAAGTCTAATTCTGTTCATAAGTAATGAAATACAAGTAAGCCTCCTTCTGTTATTCTCTGTTTTCAGCTGAGATCCTTTTGACATCAGAAATGGTATCCTTCACAAACTATTATTTTCTGAATCCCTGATAATTCCTTGTCAATGTCTTGCTGCAGTTGATTGATGGGTTTCTTCAATTTCCCCTTATTTTATTAAACATCCTGTACTTTTTTAGTGGTTGATTTTTTTTTCTAATGGCATGTGCAAACAAGCCAAAGTTCAGCCATCACCTGTTCTAAAGAGCATTTGACTTTAGTTTCTTCAGTAATTTGATTTTCTTCTGGCAGTGCACAGTCTATTTAATATTCTTTCCCCTGACTACATTTGCATGCTTCAAATGCTCTTCTGTCTTCCTTTTCATTGTCCACCTTTCACGTGCAGATGAAGCAGCTGAAAAAATCATGGTTGGAGTCAAGTCCACTTTAGCTATCAAAGTGCATGTTCTTTTCAAAACTTTAAAGATACCTTTTGCAGAATATTTACTGAATGTGATAGTTTGTTTGGCTTCTCCATAAGAAATCATAGGCTTAAGTAAAAAGCAAATGTTTTAAGAATGATGATTACAACAAATGTCCAAATATGCTTGGCATATTTGGACATGTATGGATTGTGAAAAGAGTTGTATGAGCCCATAATAAAATGATTAAAAAAATAAATGATAGAGTTAAGCAGAATTTTTTATTTAAGTCAAAAAATTACTTTTTTAGGATTCTAAGTGGCCTACCCTATATTATTGAATTGTTAGCATCACAGTTCTCTTTATGTGACCCAACAAGACCGATTTGAATCATGTATTACATGTTTCTATATAAAATTGAAACAAGAAAAGCACTGCAGGTAGTAATTTGATATGCAGTGACAGACTATGGATCAGGGAGATGACATTTGACAACTGTTTCAGTTACATGAATGTGCATACAAAAATTTGGCTAATCTCCAAGGTCAATGTTAGTTATGGTTGATTGATAACAATATGCTTCCTTTATCAAGGCAAAAGTAATTTGTGAGATTTTTCACTTGCTTACTAAGCAGTTTCTATGAGGGATCCGAGTCTTATATTATAGCCGTGCATGCATTTCCCATTTGAATGTGTAAACCTCCACCCACCTTCAGTGTAACCTGTACATTATATCTGGAACCCTAAAAATAAAACACAAAATATATCAAGTCTAAATTTCACCTTCTGCTGCTTTGACTCACAAGACCTGAAAGAATTAAAAATTACAGACAGTAGCTGAAAATAGTGCAAGAGTTAGTTTACACCAGAGAAGACAAAAATACTGTTTCAAGAATACATTGTGTGCCTTATGAACAATGCTGACAGTGGAAGAATAGGGATATTTTTTAACATGTTCATGACTAATGGTCTTTTAGCTACAAGAATAACCATATTTGTCACAGTGTTGTAAAGTTGTCGGTGGTACACTATTTAAGTATATAATATTCCCCACAGTTGTAACAATTAAGAATAATCTGTTCAAATACATGTCAATATTATTTGATTTGGGTGAAGGAGCAAAGTTACTTTTGATCTCTTACCATATGAAACCTGGATATATTAAACAGAAAGAACACTTAATTTAATTTTACAAGACTGTTTGAATTAGGAATAAAATTTCAGTAATGAGTGTTCTCCCATTCAGTTTCTAATGACTGTTTTCCCAGTGAACCAGGTATTAAAATATATGGGCATTGTTGCCAATTTTGTTTATAAAGTTTGAAAGTATAGACTCATCGCCATATTTTTAATGAAATAGCTGAAAGATAAGGTACCTTCTCTCATCATATAAAAATGGATGTCTTAACAGTTAATTTAAGATATTTTGGAATGTACAAAATTTATCTCTCAGAGGAGCTTTTGGTAACCTTGAAGTTTCTGTACTCAAACATCTCAAGCATGTTGTGATAGTTGAGATTTATTGTGCCAACCTGGCCCAGTGAACACATGTGAGAATAATTGAAGGGCAGAGAGATAAATGGCTTAGTAGACAGCCAGGTCTCTTGCTGTCTCATGATCAGACCCGGTGCGACTGCCTTGGCTAGTTCTCTGCCTCAGCTGGCAAGGTTCACTTGTTTGGAGACATCTGTGAGGAGAAGCCATGCGGACCTACCCTGATGCAGAGGTGGATGTTGGAGAAGTCGAGTGAAGACCCCTGGCAGCGCTGAGATGCTTGCTCAGCTTTCCTCTCGCCTTTGGCGTCACTGCATGTGCTTTGTGAGTTTGAGGAGGACTTTGTAGATGGCTGTCGGAAATAAGGGCAAATGTCAGCATTAGCACAGACTCCATGGCAGTGAGTAAGACCTCAATGAAGATACCAATTACTTATTAGTGTTTTCTGATAGCCTGACTCACCCACAGTGAAAGAATGACTCAGATTGCTTACATTATACAGCATTTGCAGTTTAAGGAAGTTGTCCTTTAGAAGGACCCCCTGGGCCTTCTGTGTGATGTGAAACCCCATTACGTCAAAGAAGACATTTAGAAATATTTGCACCTGTCAATTGTCAGGCAATGTACTTTCATTTATTTTTAGATAGATTCAGTCTTCTTCAATCATTACCCGAATTCTGCCATAGAATGATAAATATATCTATTTCATGAAGGATTCCAATTGCCTTGCCCAAGATCACTTGCCCTTGGCCACTGATGGATGGCCAACCGAAAGTTCATGCCCACTTTGGTCTAACACTCAAGTAGAACCTCCTTCTAATATATTATTAGAAATTAAAAATCTGCAATGGATTCTCTTTAATGGAGACATTATTCAAATGAACGTCCCCATAAAAGGGAAATTCTTAGGTCAGGAGGCCAAAGAAGGATATACAGTCAATGGCATTGTGTTGAAGTCATGTTCAATCAAATAAATTTAGGAGAAACTTACTAAAGACTAACTCTACACCAGGGCCATGCAGGAACTAAAGCTTTTGAGTTTCCAGACGAGGCATCTTTCCATAGTCACTATAATTCCTCTTGATGAAACCACCTTTGCAAATTAGAGCTTAATGAACCTCACATTATTGCACTTTTTCAAATGCAATATTTGTCATTTCTTAAAGGCAAACTCCACAACATTATTATGAGCTCTGCAATTCTGAGGAATTGCAAATTAATCTTGAAATATCGTTGGTATTCCCCCCCCCCTAACTGGGGTGGAGGCCCCTAGAGACAGTCAATGCAATGTGCATTAGCATTCAAGTTTTGCTTACTGAGGATATTTTTCCTTTATCCCATTGTTCATTACTGCTTTATACCTCTGGCCTGCCCAAATAGCTCCTGAAGTATATGTGCCAGGTTTTCTCTGCTCTCCAAACCAAACCCACTACCACTGGTGCATAGCAAGCCAATAGGACAGGATAGAACTGCCCCTATGGGTTTCCAAGTCTGTAACTTAAAAAAAAATATATATATATATATATATATATATATATAATAGTGTCATCTTATTTGGTTATCTTTTTTTTTATTTGAGGATTTTACAGCCATTTGTTTTCTGTTTTTTTCCTTTTTAAAAAAACCTAACCCTACCCTTCTTACAGCTCTTACAACAATCCATACGGCGATTGCATCAAACATTTGTACATATATTTCCATCATTATTTTCTAGACATTTGTTTTCTATTGAGCCCTTGGTATTAGTTCCTCTTTTGTCCCCCACCCCACCCTCATGACCCCTGATAAATTATGGAATTTTTCTTATTTTCTTATTTTACACTGACCACTCTCTCCCTTCTGCCATAGTTTCTGTTGTTTGGCCCTCTGGAAGGTGGGGCTGGGGTATGGTTCTCTGTCCATCATAGTGATTGGTTCCTTCTTCATCCCCTTCCTCCACATCTCCTATCCTCCTGGTATCACTCTTCCCATTCCTTTTCCTGGATTCTGAGCTCTTCTCTATACCTGTGCACATGCTCCGGTGTGTAACTTTTTACTGGATTGAAAAACACATCTTCCTTCCACGGAAGGAAGCAGGTTTTGAACAACTGCTGGTGCTGAGGTTAGCAGTCCAATAGGTGACCCATTACTGGGGGATCAACTATGTATTATTCTATAAAACACATTTATGCAATAGGAGCAGCAGGCTGATCATTGGTTCTTGATCTGTTTCATTATCTCTTATTATCCTTGGATTTCTGTGGGCTTATTTATTTTTCTGTGATTTTGATTTTTTTTTTCTTTTTGGAGGAAGCTGGATTTTTAATGTTAGTATTTACCCTCTATTTTGTCAAAAACATTGCTGCCTTTTAAAATGATATGATGAAATGGGAAGTATATTGAGGAGTCTAAGTGGGAAAAATGGATTGCTTTCTTGTTTCAGTCTGACAGGAAACTGTAGGCAGTGGGGGAGAAGTTCCTTATGGTAATAATGTAGCATTAAATAAAAAGGCAATCAAGCCCACAAGTTTCATTTTTCATTTCAAAAAGCAAACTTAGAACTAGTATTGTAGGCAACTTGAAATTTGTAATCAAAAGGGCTTATTTTTAAAAAGAAAAGAAACTTTATAAGGCTATCCAAGACAGGAAATTATTCTTGTCAAACCATTAACTGT
Source organism: Nesogale talazaci (assembly GCA_004026705.1). Taxonomy (NCBI): domain Eukaryota; kingdom Metazoa; phylum Chordata; class Mammalia; order Afrosoricida; family Tenrecidae; genus Nesogale; species Nesogale talazaci. Next base: position 140,281 of record PVJH01002555.1, on the reverse strand, counting down.
TAAGTTCAAACAGAACAAAGACTTTGTTAATTTATTGGGAGACAATCTCCTGTCAAGAATCTGATTTAATTATCTAAACTCCCTTGAAAGGAATAGTATTGATACACAGAAGTTCAGCATCTGTTATATTGAAATCTATGGGCACAAAGACAAATATATGTGTATGTATATATAAATATCTATGTGTCAAGTTTTTTGTAGATAGAAAGAAAAGCAGAGAAAGCAGCCAGAGATGACCTACTTTCACAGAGGAAGGTTCTGAGTATTTCAGTATAGATAAACCTAGAAATAAAACAACCACAACAAAATAGAAAAATCAAACTATATGAAACATTCTGAAATACCACCTGACAGATATCAAACCAATGAACTCAGTCTCTGGTCAAATATGATAGACCATAAATGCCTTTATACCTTTTATCAGTACAACAGGCTGTTTCATTTTTTTTATAATAAAACTTCCAGAGTTTCCATGGGTTATACTTTGTTGTAATGATAGGGGTGTGTCCATAAAATGCAGGTAGGATGCACAATATTTCTTCACCTCACCTCGCCTGAGGAAGAGCTTACACTGTGCTCATTTTTACATTTGGTTAATTCAATGCTCAAAAAGGTTATGTGCCTTGTCAGATAAATGTCAGAGTTAAGAACAAATCTGTAGGCCTCCGATGTTCACTTCAAAGCTGTTCTTGAGATGCACATGAGTTTGGATATCATAAGGAGATTGCTAGCAACTGCTTTTCAATCTTTTAAATTGCAGTGTAAAGAAATAGAAATACGTCTTAACTGTTCAAAAAAGATTGACAGTTCTTGAAGATTCCTTTTCAACGCTTTGTTAAAATAGACTTTTAATGACTGCAAGAAGAAATCTGGTTTTTTAAGGTACATGTCAATTGGTATACTTAGAAATATTTTAACTGCAAATGCTAAACAAAATTGTACTTGATTTACTGTAAAGAGAAATGGTTAGCATGGAATCCTGTGGTTACATGTATGAATAAGAGAAAATATCTTAGATTTAGAAGGTAAGGTCTTACTAAAACTCTTATCTAGGTACAGATATATGCTAGAAAGCACTATTAAAAAGTCTTTATGTTTGACTTAAAAATATGCTCTTTATTCAGAGTACTGAAAAGCACTGATACAGATAGTTGTCACTATTCAACAGCTTTTTTAGTTGACTAAAGCTCAAATTATCAAGTCTACGTCAACCTAGTCTACTCCAACTCCGACTGGGGGCGAGCCTCTAAGAGGACAGGGTCGGGGGGGTGGGGGAGGGGAGAGCACGGGGGAGGGGGGCGGCGGTGCCTCTGTGAGTTGGTATTGACTTCGTGGCAATGAGTTTGCCTATTCGGGACCTTTCTGTTAATAGCCCCACGCTTAACACCCTACGCCTGCATGGCTACTTAAACTTCAACTGGAAGGACAGATATATTTTGAAATATTTGTTTATTCCTTTATTTATGTAAACGTATGATGAAAGCTATGATGGATTAGAAATTGGTCTGGCAAAGCGTTAAAAAGAGACTTACTATGGAGCAAATGCAGGAGTCATGGAGAGGGGAGGAGGAGAGGAAGCTGTGGCAAAAGACCAGAGAGGAAGGAGGAGAGGCTCCAGAGAGAGACCAGCAGAGGGGTGCAGAGAAGGAGCAATAGACGTTGTCACCAAAGCTCACTTCGCTGAGCTATCTTCAGACCTTTCCAGCCCCACCCAGCCACCACTCACTGCTCTCATGGACAATGGCGGCAGTAAAGGGCCACCTTGAGGGCCGAACCTGCCAGCTAATGAAAGTCGGGGGTTTTCTCAGTCCCCAAATATTCAGAATGGAGGAAAGCCTCAGCATGAGAGTGGGGGGCATGTTTCCGGGTCCCTGGGCTTTGACATGGCGATCTCAGCCAAAGAGATGTCCCCGCTTTTGCGGCAATAATGGCAATGTCCTTGGTGCCTTTCAGTTACTAAGGAAGGAGGGAGGACTTCTCTGGAACTTGAATCTGACAACCTCTGGTGTAGTATTTCATATTTAAGTGAATTGCCTAATTAAGCAGGGAAAGGAGTTGCCTATTGAGGGGTTCATCCAGCATTACTGATTTAGGAAAATGGAAAGACTTAATTGGAAAGAATCAGACAATGCAAGTCGGTATTTGTTTTATTTTTTGAATAGTGTAAGCTTCTAGAATTGCATTCATTTTGTAACGATTAAACTCTGGTGTGTGTCCTCACTGAGGTGAAGGGGAAGCTGTGAGTGGCTACCCACAAGGTGAATGGTTAAATCCACAGCCTCTTCTTTGAAGCTATCTGCTCCTGTCAAGATTTACAACTTCAAAAACCCCGGTTAGCATTGCGGGGAGTCAGAATCAACTGCATGGCAGTACATATTTTATTTTAATTCTGAATAGCTATACCTATGATAAAATTTACCTGTAAATTTTAACCCATTAGTGTTTGTACAAAATAAGTTTTAGTAATATCTGATATAACTCAGAAGTAACTATAAACTATCCCAGAAAATAAGTATGTACTAATAGTACTAATCAGTGTATATATCAACCTTGAAGGGAGGAAACATAAATTATTCTTTTCCATTTAATTCCATTCCATTTCATCTTATCCCATCCCTATCCTATCCTAGAAAAACCACGATGGAACACACTCTACACAATCTCTTCAAGGACCTCCAGTTATTGTAGAAGAAGAAGTAAAGCGATTACAGAAAGGGATTGGCTGGAATTTGGATTGTCATTATCCAATGTCAGATTAGACTAGAAAATAAGCATTCGGGACATAAAGAAAGAAGGATGTTTGAAACTTTTGCCTTTTGTACTACAGGGACACCAGAAATGACAATTGAACAAATAAATGAAGACTTTCTATTTTGCTTTTGCCAACATATCGATAAAAAAAAAAAACATAAAAATTGGGACTGAGTCTTAGAATTACCATGTGCAATTGCATGCTTTGGGGCTAAAAGTGTTTCTTCGACTAACTATGGAGAAAGGGGTGAAAAATAACACTGGAAGAACTTTTAAGGACAATGAATCAGAGAAAGTCTGCTTAATGGATTTCATGTTTCCTGTTAAGTTACAAAATGGGAGAAAAATGGGGCTGATTACACAGAAAAAGACTAAGAGCAGTAATAGGATCCCACTCTAATGTCATTGCTTTTCCCTTTGCACCCATACTTCTTGATGTCTTTCAGGCAATTATGTTCAGCAATGTGTATTCTAAGTCTATTTCCTCTGTTCTCATTCACCCTAGTTTACTCAAGCCATGTTAGCAAGTTATGCTGCTTCCTACTTTTCACGTGGAAAACCCACCTCTGATTCATCCATTGAAGTATGCTTGTGTGTGAAGGAGACACCACAGACAACAGAAAGAAAAGCACTCGACCCATGTCCTACATTCAGTTTTATTTATATGAGGATTGCCAAGTGTCATTTGTCAGAACATGATCTCAGCACCAGCTGCATAAAAGTTAGTGAATGAAAGGAATAGCTCACTATGTGCTGGGTACTGTGACAAATGCTTGGAAAAAAGATTGTAATTGATCTTTGCGGAAAGCTCCTGGTGGCCCTGCCAGGTACAGTTGGCTTACTTGTCAGATGCGGAGTGGTTCAAACCCACCGAGCACTCTGGTAGAGTGCTGGTCAGAATTGACCAGATGACAGTGAGTATAGTAGATTTGGTGTGTATTTTTTGAGAAGAGAGAATGAGAGAAGTCTGTGTAAAAAAGCACAGTTGTATTAAAACTATTCAAACCAGTGTTCGCATAAGAACAGTTTAATACACACACATACCCCAGAAAAGGGAAAAAAATACACAAACCAGCTTTAATGATAAATTTCAAAATCTCAACTATTACAGTTTCTGAAGTGTAAATATAGTCAAACTCTTAGACTTAATTCCTTGTATTTTAATACTTATGAGCAATCTTTAATTTTGTCATAAATGATGTTATTGGGAATGTCTTTTCTGTCTCCTTAGTGTGCCAGGTATTTATAAGCTTCCACTACACCTCTAATTTTGGAAAAGTGCTCCTTCCACCAGCAATGTGGGGCTCACCTTTGGTATAGAGCAGCGGTCGACAAACTGCGGCTCACGAGTCATATGCAGCCCTTTCAGCATGAACGTGTGACTCTGAAGCAACACAGAACACATTTGAAAGTTATTATTCCAGAACGTGATGATTTCATTAGTTTGGGAAAGGATGTTTAAAGCTCTTGAGTGATTTTAAAGTTGTTAGAAAGGATTGGCTCTTCAGACTAAAGAGTTTGCCAGCCCCTGGTATAGAGGATATCAAATAAGTCAAAGCAGTACTATAAGAAACTTTTATTAAAACTAAGGGAAAATGAGGTCCTTCATATCCTTTTTGTTCCTATATTAGGAAACTTCAACTTTGAATAAAATACAGATGTAGATGATATAGAAATGGATAGAGATAGGAAGAGATATACTGGTGGGTGACTAGAAGGGGAGGGAGAGGGAGAGAAAACAAGCAGACAGACAGAAGATAATGGAAATCTTGTCTTAACTTTAATAATAATAAGATTCTAAGATTTCAGAGAATGTGACCATTTGCTGCAAAGTGCTAAATTAGAGACCATTTGGAAGTACTCATTGTCTAGTATGTGATCAATAAAATGTATTGTTTTAATTTCATGTGCAAGAACAAAGCAACTCAGTTATAGGTCATAGAGTAAATTAATGTGAGGGAAATAGATGATTATTTTTAAAAAACATTGTTTGAATGTTCTGAATTAATGGATTATTGTGAAAGGATTTTTGTAAATTTAAAATTTAGCCATTGTTTTGGTGAAATTAATAGTTCTCTGACTTAAATAATAGCAACAGAATGAGTTAATCAAATTGAGTGTTTATCATACTTAGTAAAGTATATTTTATGGTTAAGCACCCCATAGTTTTTTTCCTTATTGAAAAGCAAAAACATCAAGTATATTGACCAGTAGATCACTTTAATAGGCCCATAGGCATTTATGAGACTGAAGAATTAGGAGGTTTTCTTGATTTTATTCTAATTTTATCATCTGCCATACATCATGTGGGAGAAAATCCATCTTAAAATGGCTTATGTACAAAAAATAATTTTTACTCATGTAATAGGAAATCTATACATAGGTTCATCTTCATATAAAACTAAATTAAAAGATTCAAAAGATGCCATACTGTCTAGTTGATCTCTGTCTTTATTCTCAGTCCCCAGCCACTTTTCTATAGTCCATCACCCAGAGTGGAGGTTTTACATAGATCATTTTGATCAGTTCCCCCTTTCGCCTCCGGCTTCCCCTTTTTGAATGATTACTCTAAAAATTGGTCCAGAGGGGTTTCTGTGTCCTGGATTCCCTGTGTTGAGAATGCTTTTTTGTACCAGTGTACATCTTTGAGTATACCTGAATTTGTAAGGTAGGATTGGGATCATGATAATCGGGCGGGGAGCATTAAAGGACTAGAGGAAAGTTGAATAGTTCATCAGTGTTATATTTCATCCTGACTGGGCTCATCTTCTCATCATGACCCCTTGGTAAGGAGATGTCCAGTTGCTTACAGATGGACTTTGGGTTCTCACTCTGCTCTACCTCTCATTCACAATGATATGATTTTTTATGCTTTGACACCTTGTAACTTATCCTATGGACATCTCATGATAACACATGGTGGTGTGCTTCTTTCATAAGGGATTTGGTGCTTCTCAGCTAGATGGCTGCTTCTATATCACCAAGTCTTTAAGACCACAGATTCTATATCTTTTGATAGATGGGCACCATCAGCTTTCTTCACCACATTTGCTTATGCACCTGCTTTGTGTTCAGTGATCCTGTTGAGAAGGTGAACATCACAGAATGCCAGTTTCATAGAACAAAGTGTCCTTGCATTGAGAGAGCACTTAAGTAGAGGTCCAATGTCAATAGATTTATTCTTCATTCTGCCAGCCAACAGTTTTCATCAACATCATAATTCCAATGCATTAATTCTCCTCTAATCTTGATTTTTCACTTGATGTCCAAGAGTGTGGCTGTTTACGGGCGTAGAAATCCCACTCTTTCTCCTGCAGAACTCGTAGTGGTTTTGAACTGCAGACCATATGGATTGCAGGACAGTGCAGAACCACGGCATCGTCTGGTTTCTGTGAATTCTGGGATCTTAAGAGGTTTCACATGCAAGTGAGGGCAAGAAAAAAAATTGTCTTGGGTAAGAGAACCTTATGCCCCAACATGGCATCCTTCCTCTTTAATAATTTAGAAGGTCTTTTGCAGAAGATTTGGCCAATATAACACATCACTTGATTTCTTAAGAGAAGTCATTGACAATTATATTTCCCCTGACGTGTATTGGTTCAAAATGTGAGGATTTCAGTTTTCTTTCCCTTGTGGTGTTATCCTTACTGAAGGCTGTAAATTTTGCTCTTCATTTAAAAAAAAAAAGGGCTTCAACTCATCTGCTTTCAGAAAAAAAAACGTGTCATCTGCAAATTGGAGGTTCTTACTGAATTCACCTCCAATCTTGATCCTGTTTTGTTCTTCATAGAATCCATATTCGCTGAGAATTTGTTCAGCTCACAGTTGCATAGACAGGATGAAAGGATGCAGGCCTAGTGCGTACATTTTAAATTGCATCGTACCCCGAGTTCTGATTGAACAACTGTCTCTTAGATCATGCACAGGTTCAGCAGGAGCACAGTTAAGTGTTCTGGAATTCCTATTATTTCTGATGTTATCTACAGTGAAATGCCTTTGCATAGTCAATAAAACACAAGCAAACATCTTTATGGTATTCTCTTAGTCAATATCTATTAGCAAAAACAGAATTTGTAATTTTACTCTTGAGGCATTTGCTTTTATAAACATAGATCTATAATTAGCATATGGGGATTGAGCTGACTGTGGAACATGGTTTAGCTTGTTTGTCTTGAGCAAATATCTGTTGGTGGCATTTTGATTACCAGAGAACTAAAGACCATTCATTAAATTTCTACTGTTTACTATCATATGTCCATCTCTTCCTCCTTCAATTAAAAGTATGTGTTGGGGATTCAGTTATTGGTATTGCATTTTGTTCTTCTTAATTAATAATCTAGTAGCTTTCCAGGTAGGACTTGCAGCAATTTCCTCTGAAGTGCTTAAATAATGCATAGCAAGGATCATTTATAATACAAACTATCTAAATTGATTTGTCATTGAGGCATAGCATAGGTTTTTTTTAATCATTAAAACTTTGGTTAATTACAAAGAAAGAGAACACAATAGAGAATGAAGCCAATGGCAGAGGTAAACAGGATAAATTAAACATACATGTTTTCTTTCTTTTATCATGGGATGTGCTCATATTTAAAAAAAACTAATTAATAAGAACTTGTGTATCCTGTGATCAAAGTGAACCCTTATGAATAAGAGTCACCATTATAGAAAGGAAGAATGATATAATATGCAGAGCAGGTAATTGTTTATAAAAATTTTAGAGAAGCTTACATTTCACATAGCCTATTACTTACTAAGCCTGGAGAAAACTATGAATACTCATTAGCTTTTGAATACATTTTATTTTTACATTAACTTATCCAGTTTTTTGTATCACTAGTAGTCCTGTAGATTTATTCTATATATATCAAATACAAAATATTTAGAAAAATTATAAAAGTTGTAATGGCTAGACACTGCTTTTCTTTTCCCAACTGGTAAAGAATGCTGAATTTAAATTACCCATATTTTCATTTACAAATTCTTGATTTTTGTCTTGTCACTCCTACTACTTTTTTTAAGCACTTATATGATTCTGTGTTTTATTTAATTTCTTATGCTTGCTGTTATCCTCTTTATGCTCAGCTAAGCAAAATAAGCAAACAAAGGAACTAATCCTCATATATATTAAACTTCCAGAAATGAAGAAATTGGTGTATGTTTTTCCTCAGAAATTGTTTGCTTTGTCAGGCTACTGATTTATTATTTCACCAGATGCCTAATGATTAACCCACTGAGTAGTGTGGGACTTCATGGAAATGCTGCAGGCAACTCCCATGTCTTCCGACTGTGAAGTATGCTGAAACAATCAGGAGTTCATGTCAGTGAATGTGTTTGATGAATAACCAGTGTGTACTCTGGGGGCATTAGCATGGTTCAAAAGTGAACTATTACAGACCCAAATTGGCCACTTGTTTTCTGGCAGTGGCAAGCCATTTAATTTCTGAGGGTCCCAGCTTTGATATTTGGAAAATGAGAATAATAAAGTGTACCTCCCAGAGATATTATATGTACATGGAATCACATCGTGTCACTCCATGTACAAGAGAGTGGAATTAGCTCTCAGCCATGTCGTGATCATATAGAAGTGAGCTAGATGTTTTATAGCAGAATAGTAAAACTGGTGCCTATCACTGAAACTCACACGGTGACATAACAGTACTTTGGCTTCCTCAGGTTTATGAAAAGAGAAATAGGTTTTGCTATTGTTATCATAACTTGTACTAGAATCGACATATGCATAAAGCTGGAACTAGTTCACCATTTATATAAAGTAATTATTTCCATTAACTATAATTATGCTCATAAATATCTGAAACCAAATAAAGATTACAAAGTTCTCCTAGTGAATGTACTGAAATAAGTCAGGAAGAGAGAAAATGTAGGGTGATATTTCCACTTCCTGCACAATGCCATCTGCCTAGCAGCGGTCTGGTTTGCATATTTAGCGAGTAATAAACATCGAAGCATTCTTCATCTCGGACTTGTCATTCTTTTTTGTGAAGCACATTGCCAGTCTCCCCACTTTGGAACTGTGAGATAAGTGTTGTATGATTAACCTTAAGATCAGCTTTTCAAATCTACCAACTACTCCACTTAGGAAAGTTGAGGCTTTTTGGTTTCCATAAAGTTTTGCATCTGGGTAACCCTACAAAGGATGTTTAGGAGATAGAATCAAGGACATGGCACAGTATTTTGGCTTTTCTAATAATCTTTCCCCCCACGTTCAGACACCATAGAAGGATATGTCAACAAATACTGCTACAATATAAAAATGTTATTTTAAAATTTTTTATTTAATTTAAATAAAAATTTCAAATAAATAAGAATGCCAAAATGAGAACATATTGTTCTCAGCATATCATGCATCTAGGTCTGTATACTTCTAAACATGGCATTTTATTGAGCTGAAATCTGTGTGGTCACCAGTTCAAAACTACCAACAACTCTGAGTGAGAAGCACTGGGCTTTCTACTCCAGTCAGCAGTTCGTCTGAGACACCCACAAGTGTGGCTGTGAGTCACAATGGACTTGATGGTAGCTGGTTTGGTTCTGGTTTGGGACCCCATCCCTAAAGAACTCTGTGGACATCTATTTATGTCTGCTGCAATTGTTAAGGTTATGTGTCAAATTGAGTGTGACAGGAATCTCAGTGGTTTGAAAATTAAGAATTTGCAATCTCCTATAATGGTATCTCTTGATGGGTTGTCCTGCTTCCAATGTAAGGGCACAATGTGGAAAAGTATGCTTGCCTTTTGCTGAGTCTGAATCCTGCACCTGGTTTAAAGACAAGTTTTCAAATAGGACCTCTGCTTCTGTGGTCTTAAAAAACAGCAGTCTTTGGTATTGCCCACTAATCTGGGGGGAAGTCAGTGACCTGAAAATTACCTTCAAAACTTTGATTAATTCTTTCCTCTCCAGTCAGAAGCTTGTTGTCTTCCTGCCAGTTTTGGATTTATTAGTCTCTGTGGCTACATTCAGTATGAATACCTCATAAATGGCAAAAGAACATTGTCAGATATAATGCTAAAAGATGAGCCCCTCAGGTCAGAAGGCACTCAAAATATAACTAAGAAATAGCTGCCTTCTCAAAATCAAGTGGATCCTAATGATATGGAGGTTGTAGATCAGAAGGAGGTGGAGCATGACTCAAAATGAGAAGAAACAACTGAAAAAAAGCCGTTACTAATTAGAAGGAACTCTAGTGGCTATATGTTGGTCTACAAGGTCAGCAATTCAAAATCACCAGCTACTCTTTTAGCTTTGATAGTCACTTAAAGAATTTTAGTCTCAAAAACCCACAGGGGCAATTCAACCCTAACCTTTAAGAGGCGCGATGAGTCAGAATCGAGTAGATGAGACAGTGAGTTTGTCATAGTGGGATTAATAGCTGGAATGTACAAAGCCTAAAGATAATCAAATTGGAAGTTGTCAAAAATTAAATGGAACATGGAAAAATGATATCTTAAGCATTAATGAGTTCAAATGGACTAGTGGAGCCATTTTAAGTCAGACAGTCATAGAATGACAAATGGGAATGGAAGCCATTGCATTCATCATCTAAAATGACACATGTGTTAGTCTGGGTAGACTATAGGAACAAATTTCAGAGACACGCATATGGATACAAAGAATGGGTTTATATTCAAGAGGAACAGGACATTGAGAAAACATCCCAGCCCAGTCCAGCTCAAAATCACAAGTTCAATATTAGCTCACATGCCAGAAATAAGTCCATAAATTCTCCCTCTGATTCATGAAGTCACAGGTCAGTGGATACAGAGTCCTGGCACCAACAGGAGTCACCCAATGGCTCCTCGCTTCCAGGGCTCAGTGTCCATCAACAGCATCCCGTGGTGGCAGAAACATCTCATCGCTGGCAGAGGCCTCCATGTGGCTGCCCCAGCCTCAGAGGTCCGGCTCCATCAGGGCAAAGCCGTGTGGTCTTTCCACCAGTTACTCCAGCCTCCCAGACGCCATCATCCTGTGTTGCCTGTGATTAATTATCCCCAAAACTAACTCCCTACAACTGGGGAAGATAGCTTCTCATCTTCACGAAGGAAATATGGTGAGCTTTCCCAGGAGTCTCAGGTGAAAGCCATGCCCACATAGAGGCCTCAACGGCTACTCAATGGCTATCTCCAGATTAACAGGGTAGACTCCACCCCTACATTTCAATCATAAAATTAACATAAGCACATGACTGCCACAACACGTCAAGATTTATTTGGAAGTACACTTCTGTCTTTGATAAGATAAGGTCCATCCACATATAAGGGATTAAGTCAATATAAATATGATTCAATTTTGTGTACCAACCACTAGGGCTAGTGATGAGGAAAATGAAGGGTTTTTCTATATACTTCTGTAGGTTATATTTCCTTGAGCTGTAAATGGTATTCATCAAACATGAAATCAAGATGCATTGATAATTGCTAGTGATTGGAAGAGGAAGGAACAATAGTTGGAATAGATGGTGTTGGTTGCTAGAAATGAAACCAGATATCATGTGATAGAATTTTGCCAGATAAATTACTTTCTGGCAAAAATTACTTTTTGCAAGTGCCTTTGCTCAGCCACATCTATGGCTATTATACTTTTCCAATGATACACATACTTCTCCAAATGGAATACAAAGAAACCAAACTACATCTCTGGGAAGAGATAATAGAGAATCTCAATATCAGACCATCACTTGCTCATATATGCATTCAGGTTGAAGATGAAGAAATTAAAACATGTTCACAGAGGCAAACTCTAACAATGTATATGTCCAGCCAAAATTTGAGGACATTTCAAGAGTATATCTCATGATGCGTCAGGCAAAGATGATGGAAGATCTGAGTAGCTGAGAAATGGCATCAAGAACACCAAACAGGATGAAATGAAAAGCCATTAAAAACACAGTAAAGAAAGAATATATCAAAATGTGTATCAGTGACCTATAATATCTTCAGTGAATATGAAGAGTCTCTGAAATGTGCTATTAATCATATAGTACTAAAGGAAATGGAAGAAATGATGAAGTTAATGAGCTGGGCAGAAAATTACAACTGAAAGTTGTACAACTGAAGAAAACAAAGTAAAACATTATTATGAAATGTGTAAAGAATTAGAGATAGAAAACCAAAAAGGAAGAAAATGCACTCAAACAGATCTTAAATTTAAAGACTAATAAAAAATTTCAAGCCTCAAGTCCCAAAATTTAAGATTCAATGGTCAAAATAGTGAATGATGCAGGAAGCATCAAGAGAAGAGATTCATAAAGTCACTGTACAAAAAAACAAAAAAACTAGTCTACATTTCAGAACTGCAAGAAGTAGCATGAGCAACACCAAATAGTATTGAAAAAAGAAAACCAGATTGAACTGAAAACATTTATTAAACCCAAAAAGGTTCCAGGAAAAGCTTTTCAAAAAGCTGATGGAGCAATGGAAGTACTCAGTCTTCTATGTCAGGAAATTTTAAAGTTAGCTACTTGACCAACTGACTAGAAGATGTCTATATTTTTACCCATTCCAAACATTGATGACCCAGTAGATGTGCAAATGATACAACATTATAGCTGATATAACATGCAAGCATCATTTTGCTGAAGTTCATTCAACAGTGTTTGTAGCCGTATACTGACAGGAGTTGCCAGAAATCTGGGCCAGATTCAGAATAGGACATGGGGCAAGGGATAACACTGCTGATGTCACATGCTTCTTGATTGAAAGTGGGGAATAACAGAAAGGAGTTCATTTCTGTGTGCTTGTCTTTCTTTGACTATGCAAAATGGTGGTGGATCATTACAAGCTATGAATAGTTTAGAGAAGAATGGGAATTCCAGAACATTTAATTGTGCTCAAGTGGAAGCTGCACATGGATCAAGGATTGTTCTATAAAGAGACCAAAAGAATTTTACATGCTTTGAAGGAAGAAAGGTGCGCATCAGGATTATATCCTCTCACCACTTATTCAATCTATACACTGAGCAAATAATCAGAGAAGTTGGACAATCAGAAGAAAAATCGGGTATTGGGTTTGCGTGGGATGAAATCAGGACTGATTCACAATTATATATATTCCAAAATATTAAGCAAATGCTAGCAACCATTTACCAGCATTTGGTGTGGAAATCAGAAGTTAGATAGATATTCTCCCTAAAGGCCCTGGCTATAAGGGCTTTGTGTCATACACTAGATAGGGCTAATTTCCCTGCTATTAGGACAATGGCTCACACCTCCCCCCCCCAAAAAAGCTTTAGCTAAAGTCTCCTGCCCAAGGGAAATCACGCCAAGACCACCATCAGGAATCTAGATCCGCCCATCTTATCACATGGAAACCCCACACTTTCCCTTCCTATAACATGTATCTATCTATAGTACAACCCTTTCCTGTGATGTGTGTCCTTACCTGTAATTAGGGGTCTTACATGGCTCCAAAAGGTATATAAGCCTTGGGACAATAAAGGACATTCTCTCCCACTGGTCTAGACACTTGCCCCCTCTCCCTCCTGTAATCCCTTCCCCCACTTGCTCTCTCTCCATGTGGACCAGCTGGTGGGTGGAGGTGAGCATGCTATCATGAAATGTGTCTGACTCATTATTTCTTTCTTCCTCATGCTTTCTATAGCTTTGCTATAATAATTAATAATTATCACTATGCCTATCAAAACCATGATGTATGTATCAGAGGCTGGCTTCCTCTAATCAGGTTTGGAGGGAGACTTATTAATCTACAGATTGATATACAGATAAAACAACTTTGTTTGCTGCAAATGAGAAGGACTTGAAGCACTTGCTGGTGAAGATTGAAGATTGCAGCCTTCACTATGAATTTCAACTTAATATAAAATAAACCACAATTATCACAACTGCACCTATGGAGGAGTTGAGAGAAGATTGGGTTTCCTCTTGCTTGTGATCCACAATCAGTACACATGGAAGCAGCAGTGAAGAGATCGAAAGACAAATGGTATTTGGTAATTCTGCTGTACAAAACCTCTTTAAGGTATTGAAAAGCAAGGACCTTACTTTGAAGAGTAAAGTGTGTTTGTACCAATTAAAAATATTTTAAATTGCATGTTAAAAATGGCAATTAAAGAATGAAGACAAAAGAGAATCTGTGAATTTGAATGTTGGTGCTGGCTAAGAATACTGAAAGCACCAAGACAGATTCCCCTCCCTCCTCCAACACCACACACACACACACGCACACACACACACACACACACACACAAATGGGAAATTTTATCAGGAGACCAGTCCCTGGGAAAACATATGATCAGCACAGCAGAAAGGTGAAGCAAAGGAGGAAGTTTCTTGACAAGATGGACCAACAGCACTTACAAGGATGAGTTCCAACATAGACACAATTGTGAAGGTGATAAAGACCCTGGCAGTTCTGCTGCACATCGGGTCCCTAAGAGTCAGAAGTGTATGGATGGCAGCTAACAGCTACACAGATTAAGGGAAGCAAGGCTCTAAGACGGCTTCTTCAACTGGCTGCTTCCTTTCCTCTCTCTTCAGCATCCTGGGGCGTCAATCAGTGCTCCTTTTAAGCAGTCTCAAGTTAGGGAACAGAAAGGCGTCTGAGAGGTCAAGATCAAGCCTGTATGTAGGGTGAATGTGGTCAATTATTTCAAGGAAATTCTCTTAGGACAACCCTTGCTATCCTCTAAGAATGTAATGGTGTATTGTGATGGAAGGAAATTTTTCTCAGCAAATAATTTCTGCCATTTTCTCGTTCCTGCAGTTTTCATTCCTCAAAACTTCTTCCTAATACATTCCCATGATCTTCCCAGGTCCCTTAAGAAAATTTATGAAGAATACCCTCTTGGCATGTCCAAAATAGACTAAAGCCTTAACTGACCTGTCTGCCTTGAATTTAACTGGTCCAAAAGATCCCCTCAGAAGCCATTATTTTGACTATTTTTTTAATGTTTTTTTAATCACCCTAATAGAGTAAGACAAATCTGACATGCAGAGATGCCATCTGCAGCCAGCCACTGATAGAAGAATCATGTTTAAATATAAGCTGTTTGGAAATGACAGGTGCATTTAGCAACTTGAAATAGTAATAGCTTTTTGACTTACCAGTGTATAAAATATGAATTCGTTTTCACACTAATAGCCCTGTTTTAGAACAAACTTTCTGGACCTAAAGTTTCCAGCAAAGAGATGTATTTTCCTGTATTAAAATCTGGTCCTAGATGGGAATGTACCATTAATTGACTAACATTCAAGGAAAACATGTGGATATGAAAGGGTCCAAGTGGCATGAACATGGTCTTAACTTTTGAGCATCTGTTGGTTTGGGACGATGCTGCAAGCACTAGTGTTGCCAACTGGGACTACACATGAGCTTTTGAAAAGACTTCAAAACCATGGGCCAACCGAATAATATTTCTGATGAAACAATATTAATAATATTACTATTACTGTTGTTGTTATTGTTTTACTCATTAGACAATGTATGCAGGAATGCTAAACTAGATTCCCACGTTGTTGTTGTTGTTATGTACTATTCAGTTGGTTCCAAGCCATAGCAACCCATGCACAATAGGAGGGAACCCTGCCTGGTCCTGCATCTTCCAATTCTTCCTCGGCTAGAGCCCTTTGTTACAGGCATCGTGTCAATCCATCCCTTTGAATGCCTGATTAAGATTGCAATGAGTTTCCTATATAAAGTCTAGAATTTTAATTCTTAAGTAATCTTTAAGCATACAATCTATTCTATTCAGGGAAATGATTCTATAATTGTTTAAATCGACTATTACTTTGATTATTTGGAAATTTTACTATGATCACAGTGAAAACATTGCTGAGACCATCTCTGACTACGTCTGACTACATAAGCGAGGAAGAGAATGGATGTCCAGCCAGTCCAAGGTCAATTGACAAAAAGCAGATCTAACATACCTCCACCCTCCATCTTTCTTTACCCTATCTTTATGGTCAGCAAAATGTGGCTCTTGAGACTTGTGTGGCTCTCGGTGTATTGCCATGACTCTAAAGTAAAATTGAAGAAAAAAAGGATATCATTCAAATAATGTGATTTCATTAGTACATTAATGGCTCTCAAATAATTTTTAAATCATTGTGATGGAAACGATTCTTTCTTCCATCTCAAAACTTAAGCCAACTTCTGCCTTATTTGAACCCTAATCATTTTTTCCACTTTACTTTTCTGGGTTGGAAAGTCCATTTGCAAAGGCTGCATAAAACTCACAAATAACACTCTGAATTATGTGTGTTTATTGGGGAAGTTCATGGGTTACCACAAGGCAGGATCAGAAAACATTAAAGATGGCAACCCCTCGCTTCAGCCAGCTGCCAGTCTCTGTGGTTCCCAGTCTCTTGATCATGTGGCCCCATGGTTACTGCCTCCATGAGCCAACAAGTCTTCCCATTGCACTGTCTCACTGTGATATAATCTCAATTCTGCTTCTCTTCTCTGTCTCTGGAACTCCTTGCCTCAGCCCCTGGTCTCAACATGGCATGGCTTCTGCTACCGCAGACAGGGATTTCCAACATTGGCTCTTCTTCCTGGATATTCGGCTGGGGGGGGGGGGGTTCTTCTGCTTCTGAGCCACCTCATTCTTATAGCCAGAAGAAGGACTAAATTGACCAGTTCCTGACCCTAGGTAATTCATTCATTTGAATTGCCTCATCCTGTCATTTAGTGGGAGTAATGGAAAAATGGATAGATGATCCATAAATAATGAATTTTGCTTAACCACACCCATAGAAGAATGACCCTAATTCAAAAAGCAAAGTCAAACTAAGATCATTTTTCATTAAGTATTCCTTGAGTCACATATTTAAAATAAATTATATTTCATTTCCTATCATAGAACATCAAGATATTTTACAATTAAGTCAAACTCATTTATTAGCATATATTAACATAAATTCACTATTACTGTAAAATTAGAATTGGTAAAATAGAAAAACAAGAAGTTCAAAGACTTTCCTAAAGTTAAGATATGCTTATGTTCAAACAGCCCAATATACATTATTTAGACTTCTGAAAACTACATCCCTTCATTTTTCCTCCAGTTTATTCAAGAACAACTCACATTTTGTTCAGATTCTGTGATCAACACTGCTAGGTACCGAAAATAGATTGATGCACAAGAGACACAAGCCCTGATGTTGGAAAATTTGCTAGGAAGCAACATTAAAATATAATCCTATAAGCCAAAATGTAATTAAAATATTGATCAAATACATGAAAGAAAGTATCATTTTAACTGAAAAGATGGACATAAGCTTCAAGGAAGAGATTGTTGAGAAAGGAGCTGGCAATATGCTGCCTATAATTGTGTAGAACAAGAACAGATTCATTTGCACCAATTAAAGATTTTCAGGGTTTGTTTAAATGATCTTTGACCTTTAAACTTTGTCCCCTGTATTTCCCTGAAATCAAGGATTGAAAATCCCTTGACTAGCTCAGTTGGCGCTATTTTATATTTAGTCATCTATTGGAAATATAACAAAAATTCTATCCTACACATGGAGTACACAATCAATATCTAACAAAATAGAACAACACATAATTTTCATGTGGCTAACATTCTACTGATGGAAATGCAACATTTAACTCTAGAATTTACTTCTAGAATAGTGAGACTATGAACTTCTGAGATAGACTTTTAAGAAGAGTTTATTTTATTGTTTTTGAGATTATATACAGTAAAGCATGCACTAATTCAACAGTCTTACATGTACAACAATGACATTCATTAGACTTATTCAATTTGCAAATAATTTTATCCTGAATTTCTTTGTTGTTGTTGTTGTTGTTGTTGTTGTTATTTTTGGGGAGGGGGGTTGACCTTGTATTTCTTAATTGTTCCTCCCCCATTGACAAAGTCTCCCCAGTCTCTAGCTTTCCTATCTTATGTTTCAAGTTACTGTCAGTTTTATCTCATATAGATAGTTTTAAAGGACATCAATGTAGATATTTTGTATGAGTCAAATTAAGCTTCTCTTTGGTTTTAACACTTTAAGGGACTTCTGAACCCAGGAAACTATTGCCCTTAGGTAATATTAAATCTTAAACCAATACAATCTGTATTGTAACAAATACAATATAAATAAGTTTTATTTGTCTGAGCTACTAACTGCCAATATATGTATGGTAATTATTACATCAGATATCCAAATATTTCAAAGAAGATATCTGATCTTTTAACAGCACTTCAAGATATGTATCTGAGATTCAGAGAAAAGAAAATGACTTGATTGAGAACACATACATATTGAGTAATGAGAATGCCTGATTTCTAGGTACAAATGTAAGGAAATGGAGAGATTGCAGATGCACAGTAGTATCTATGAAGTTTGTGCCATATATTCTCCCTCAGAAAAAAATCCCTTGTGAATTTGCTTGTTTCTATTTTTTAGTTTATTCATGTGAGAAAACCTTTCAACTCCATTTGTTATATAGCATTCTCTTATCACTTAAAATTGACTTTAGCCAAATCTTTTAAATTTTTTTTAATGTACTCGATATTTTTAGTATAATTTTAGGTCCTTTAAAGCAATGCAGAACAGAATAAAAATTAGAAGGTATTATGGACTTCCAATGCAATCTCTACCCATTACCCATATTATTAACATCTTATATTAGTAGATTTGTGGCCAGATGTTATATTCTATATCCTAACATTGATGCATTATTTCTGACTAAAGTTCATAGTCTATTAACATTCCTTTAGAGTTTTTCCTGCTTGTGTGTGTGCATACATTCAGGATCTCATCCCATATATATTTATCCCATGTATATAAATAAATAAATATATAAATATATATATATTTATAATTATAAATTATAAATTAATATATATATATAAATACATCCCACTGTATTTAGCTCTCATTCCAATTTGGGGTTATTTTGACTCATAGTAGCTCATTTTCTCAGATTTCTGGATGCCCTTGACAGTTTGAGTATACTGGTCAAATGTTTCATAGATTATTCCATACTGGAATGTGTCTAATGGATTTCTCATGATTTGTCCAATAGCTTCTAAAGGCCTGAGAAGTAAAATGCTATTTTTATTACAACATGTCAAAGAAGAATATCAGTGTGATCAATGACTATTGAAGTTGACCTTGATCTTCTGCCTAAAATAGCCTTTAGTCAGGTTAGTTCACTGTAAAGTTGCTCTTTTTCTTTCTCCTCATACTGATCTGGATAGAAGGAAGCCCCTGTATACAGCCAATATGTAAGGAGTACATTTAGTTCATGTCCTCATCAATGCTCGTGGTTAATCAGCATTTTCTTAAATTTCTGGAATGACAAGGTACTACAGGATCATCTTAAATGCTTGCTCTACCAATTCTGGAATCAGTCATCTCCCCAAAGCTCCCTGGTGCTTTTTGGAGAATATTACAAGCCAATATCTGGGTGTTTAGGTACACACCTTAATACTAGAATGCCATTTGAAGAGCTTTTCTTGATCTCTTTGGTAGAATTAGATGGCTCTTCTCTTTACTCTCCAAATACCTTTATTATTGCTTATTTTCAGGCATATTGATTTTCTTCTCTTTGTTCATTATGCTGAACTACATGTGGATAAAGGTAGTGTTTTCCTTATCTCTGAATCTTAGATACATATCACAGCCTATTGTACAGAGAATATTTCATTGAGGATTCTTTTATGAAAGAATATTTCTATAGCAAACCCAATTCTATCACTGAAAATAAGTTATAGTGACTAAATTGGCCATATTGGGCAACTTTTTGAAATAGGGTTTATCATAAAATTAGGATATTTATGCATTCCATTTCATGTTTATTAATTCCTATTTTATCAAAGTCATATTTCATATACTCCAAGTTCCAATTTTTTATTAAAAGCTTTTATTGGGAGCTATCCATACATTGTCTCAATCCATAGCCTTATCTCAATCCATACATTCATCCAATGTGTCAAGCACATTTGCACATATTTTGCCATCATCATTTTGAAAGCATTCTCTTCCAACCTGAACCCCTAATATCAGCTCCCCATCTCTCCCCATCCCCTCCCCCACCAGTCCTATCTCATGAACACTAGATAAGTTATAAATTATTAATTTCATATTGCACATAGTCCTCAGCCACCTTCACCCTGAGAGGGGCTTATATGTTGATCCTTGTGATCAATCCTTCCTTTTTCCCCCCACCCTCCATTAATCCTCCTGGTATCACTATTCTAATTGTTGGCTCTGGAGGATTTATCTGTCCTGGATTCCCTGTGTTGCAGGCTCTTGTCTATAGCAGTGTACATGTCCTGATCTAATTCAATTTTCAAGGTAGAATTGAAGTCATTATATGGAGAGGAATGAAGCACTAAAGCACTAAAGTTGTGTGTTTCGTCAGTGCTACACTGCACCCTGACTGGCTCCTTTATTTCCCGTGACCCTTCTGTAGGGGGATGTCCAATTGTCTACAGATGAGCATTGGGTTTCCACTCTATGCCCTAACCCCTTTTAATTAATCTTGGGTATGATTAGGTTCTGGGTCTTAGATACTTAGTACTCGATCCCAAGAGTACCTCATGATCACACAGGCTGGTGTGCGTCTTCCATGTGGTCTTTGTTGCTTCTCAGCTATATGGTTTCTTGTTTATCTTCAAGCTATAAAGACTACATATGCTACATTTTTCAATAGTCAGGCACCATCAGGTTTCTTTACCACATTTACATATGCACTTGTGACTTTCTGATTTTTTTTGAATGGGGCTATCTTTCAGGGTATTAGTTGGTTTCTCCTAGTTGTTTTAATATGCATTTCTCTTACAACTAATGATCATAAGCATTTTCTCATATGTTGATTGTCTATTTGAGTTTTTGCCCCTGAGAACCAAGTTCCAGTTGTTAATTAATATTTCAGCCATTTCTTCTCATTTTGAGTCATACCCTATCATCAAATGGAGGTCTCATAGGGTTTCCTCCCACAAGCTTTACTCCATTCATGGCAGCATAGTTTATTCTACTTTGAGAAGGCAACTCTTCATCATGTATATTTTGGATATCTTCTGATCCAAAGAGGGGAGCGCTGGTGATGTAATGGTCACTCCTTAAACTGCTAATTGGAAACTCAGCAGTTGAAAATCACCAGTGTAAGATGAGGCTTTCAATTCCTTAAGAGTTAGAGCTGCAGATCTTTACAGGGGCATTTCTCTCCTGCCCTAAGTGAATGAACTTTTCAATTTGAGGCACTCATCTTCAGGCACTATCTCTCACAATGTTCTGCTTCTGTTCATTGGGTTTTTAGTAATTTGCAATGTTTGGTTCTATTCATAGAGCTTTCGGTGGCTAATGGACAGCCTATTTCTTCTTCATAGTCAGTTCTTAGTGTAGAACCTTTGCTGAACCATTTTCACTTTGAGTGACCCTGTAGGTATTAAAAATACCAGCCATATAGCTTTCAGTACCCCAGCAATACACAAACCACCACAGTATAAAAAGCAGACAAATTGTGTCAAAATAACCAGAGAAAGTATTGCATCTGTCAAAGATTTCGCTGTCTTTGGGTCCACATTTGATTTTCATGAAAACAACAGTTGAGATCAGAGGGCTCATTACAGTCTGCTGTGCAAGATCCCTTTAAAGTGTTGAAAAGCAAGGTTATTGTTTTGAGGATTAAGGTTAACTTGACTCAAGCTATGGTATATTCAGCAATCTCATTCATATGCATGTGAAAGTTGGGCATTGAATAAGGAAGACTGAAGAAGAGTCGATGCATTTGAACTACAGTGTTGATGAAAAATGTTGAAAGTAACACGGACTTCCAAAAGAACACACAAATATGACTTGAAAGAAGCAGAGTCAGAATGCTCCTTACAGACAAAGATGGAAAGACATGGGCTCATTTATCTTGGGCATGTTTGTAATAGTGAGTAGGCCCTGGACATGGACACCATGTTTGGTAAAGTGGATGGGAAAGCCAAAAAAAAAAAAAAAGTGGAGGGAAGCGCTGGATGCAATGCATTGGAGATTTCTATAACCATAGGCTCAAATGTAAAACAATTATTTAGATGTTGCAGGGCCATGCTGTGATTTGTTCTGTTGTAAAAAAAAAAAAGGTCATTTTGAGTTGGATTAACTAGACATCACCTAAAAACAACAACATACAATTAGGAAATCATTTTGAAATATGTGTCATTAGGCTAATTTCTGAATATATTCAAAACTGGGGAATGTTGTTACAAATCACAGGTTGCTAACTTTCATCAGTGAGATAATTTGTTCAAAAATATTGCACAAAAGCTCAATTTATCTAACAGGCAAAGCAGTTTTAGTCTAAGTGGGAGTGAAAGATTTCATTATGATAAGAGGTGGTAGAAAAACTATTAAAATATATCCGTAAGAGAAAAACATCTTAATAGTCATATTGTTCAAGACAAATTCTAAAATTATAAAGCATTTTACCGCATTAGTAAAACAAACTCTGAAATATCCATTTCCCTGCTGAAACAGAAGCAGATTGGTATCTGCCCGCTTCCAAAGGAAAATGAGGCTGTGTGGTCCTGTAAGATTATCCATCTAAGGAATCTTCTGGAGCAGTTACATGGTGCCCTGTATTAAATTGGATCAATAGTAGTGGTCTAGATTTGGGCTTGGGAGGCATTGTATATTTCCACTACAAGTTATGCAAATTCTTCCAGAAGTTGTCTTACTCTCTGAATGTCAGAATGTCAGATTTTAGTTGTTTTTTAAAAGAGAAAATACATAATTTATCCTTAGATTCAAATGACAAAAGTAGGAAGATAGGGACAGGCTTACTTCTGCTTTTTTACCCATCTATAACTGTTCGCTATGATTAGTAAGCAATTGTAGATAAGTCTGTGGTTACCTTGCAAGGGCAAGACATTGAGAAGCTACCAAGAGTTAAAAGCAACAGAAGCAGATACTACTATATACCCAAACCCTGCATTAATGGTGATGTAGATGAGAGAGACAGGCTGACAAGGTGTGGGAGGGAGAAGGGGGCGGTGACTTTGAGGGCATGCCGGGTTGAATGAGAGTATTTGCATATGTGTAGCCGCTCTTGCTGCACTTACATCCATGTCTATGGTAGAGCATAAGGAGAAAATTTATAAAAATTATTAGATGTAACTAAACACGGAGAAAATGAGTCTCTGGGCCAGTAGGATCAGGATCATAGTAGCAGGAACACCAAGGTCAATTGGCATAGCATAAAGCACAAAGACAATGTTCTACAATCAATGGTTCTCAACCTGCCTAATGCTTCGATCCTTCAACGCAGCTCCTCATGTGGTGGTGACTCCCCAAACATACAATTTTCATTGCTACTTCCTAATTGTAATTCTGCTGCTGCTATGAATCGGTTGACCCCTGTGAAAGGGTCCTTCAACCCCCAAAGGGGTCATGACTCAGAGGTTGAGAAGCGCTGCTCTACATACGACGTGGACAGAAAAGCTTGTGACCAGCCATCTAATGTGCAACAACTGGTCTCCCCATTTGGATGAAAGAATAGGGATGCAAATCAGAGGTCAAATGGAAACAAGTAGTCCAGTGGATTAATGAGCCAAGCAAACATCAATCTATAACTCTGAAACCGGAAGAACTTGGTGACTCTCATTCACTACTGTGGTGAAAGGATAATATTAGAACATTCTGGAGAGACTGGGAGAAAAATGTAAAGCAATACTAAAATGTATAACCCAGAGGAGGATTATTGGGCAGGATTGGGCAGGATTATTGGGTGGATTAGTGGGCAGATAAAAGCATTTGTGAACCAAGGACTGTGGTCCTTAATCATCCCTCGGGTCCAGAATTCACCCTGGGGTAAAAATTATAACCCTCTTTTGATAAACAAGGCAACATTTACATCAGGACAAAGTTCTGAGGTTTGGGAAAGGCGATGGTATCAGTAAACACAAGAGGAGATGAGTAAATGATGGGTCCTATATATTCAGGGACAGTGAGTTGTTTAATTGTCCCCAGTAAAGTCTTTCTGTAAGTTCTACCCAAAGATTATTTCCTACAAGAGTCAGGTAAGAAGGTGGGAGAAGATACTGAGAGAATTCACTTGTGAGCAATCATGAACAGATTCTCTGGAAAATTGTGCTTCTGGGTATAAAATGTTCCCGTTAAGAAACAGGAGGAGATTGTGATGGGAGTTGTAGGGCCCCCCCAATAAAATGATCAATTTTTTTAAAAAGGGGGGGGAGGGAAAGGGGAGGGTTTTTTTTAAAAGGGGCTTGTATCAAGGGCTCAGGTGGAAAATATTGGGAAATGTATGTGGAAATATGTGTGCAAATGTGCTTGATACAAATGATGTACTGAATGTTGTAGTAGCTGTAAG